>JASDQU010375055.1:5845-21751 GCA_032191745.1 Picea mariana | reverse complement strand
GAAGGTTAATCAGGAATATGATAGAAGGGTTATTTTTTCTCTTCATGATTAACTGATCAGTTATGATTTAGTTAGCAGAACTGAATAATGACTCTTGGATGGTTGGTGATTCAATTCCTGATGCGTTTTCTTGGAGGTTCACAGTGTAACTGCAAAAAAGGACTGATGATTTCTACGAGAGGACTCGAAGAGACTTCAGGGTGATTGCCAGAAAAGATGAATAGTCTCGAGGGATATTCTGGTGGCATGAGAACTTTTCATAGAGGCTATTGATAGATGTAGTATTGTTGGAGCTTGGAATTGCAATGAAGGGAATGAGCTCGACTGTGACAGAGAAGATGAAGAGTCTCAACTACTGGAGAGGCTAAGGAATATCGGCATAACACCCAGTGATGATGGACACATGGGAATAATTGCCAGAGAATATGAAGATTTGCAATGATGATAAGGCAGAGCACTCGACATGGGGAAAGCATGTAGAGGAATTATGAATAGAAGATGAAGAATATGCACAAAGAGTATAAAAATGCATAACAGAGAAGAGATGGGCTACTGTTGAGAGTGATTCAGGCATGTAGAAGGAGGAAGTGTGCAGCAGCTGAAATACACATAAGAGGAATGGTGCATTGAATGGAGATGGCGCACAGAGCATAAAAGGCAGAAGAATAAAAAGCACAAGGCATGTGTGCAGGAAGACAGTGAGGCAGACAGAGTAGGGTAGTGTATCAGAACAGTGATGAGACTGGTAATCCATTGATGAACATTATATCACTGTAATAAGTTTCAGTAGCAAAGATTTATATTTTAGGGTGGTAGGGAGGTTCTAGGGAGGATTGTTGTCCTCAGAGGTTCAAGTGGGTGCTTGAACATAGGGATTTGTAGCTTCCATCTAGTTGCATCCAGAGAAACCGGGGTGGCAGGGTGGTGCAAGGGAGAAATGTTGTTCTCTATTTTACAGGTTGGTGCTTGTGTGACTGGAAGTTGGTGCTTCCATCCAGTTGGTGCTGGAACACTTAGGGAGTTGTTGATTCCTTCTAGTGGGTGCTAGAGAAACCAAGTAGTTCACACTTCCTTCTATTGGGTGATAGAGAAACCAGGAATTTGGTGCTTCTTTCTAGTGGGTGTTAGAGAAACCAGGGATTTGGTGCTTCCTTCTAGTGAGTGCTAGAGAAACCAGAGAGTTGGTGCTTCCTTCTAGTAGGTGCTAGAGAAAATAGAGAGTTGGTGCTCTCAGCAATTTGTAGCTTGCAAAATAGAGGTTGTATCCTCACAATGAGTTGGAGCTCATATGTATGATAACGTACAGAATGTAAAGATTACTTATCATACTAAGAAGAAGAGGTTTTTACCCTTTATGGGTTTCCTCATGAAATATCTGTCTCTGTATATTTCATATGTGTGACTGATGTCAAATGTTATATTGCTTACCTCCCTGCATTATTATGATTGTCATTAAGTTCTCTGCAAAGAGTTTAAAATAAGCATAATTGTTTAAGAACGGTAACAATTGATTCACCACCCCCCCTCTCAGTTGTCCAACAAATGTGTCAGGTGATCTTGACGACGCATGGAATGCACCGATATATCTTCTAGATAGGGTTGTACAATGTGCTTATTGTCATGAAAAACATAAGACATAGTAGGCTAAAAAGTCACACCAACATTCTTTATACCAAAAGGTAATTTCCGGTATGTGAAGGTTCCCCAAGGGAAAATAAAATCAGTCTTGTGTTGATCCACTGCTAAAATATTGATTTCATTATAGCTGGAGAAACCGTCCATCAAGGAGAATATTTCACTCCTGGCACAGTCGTCAATGATTTGGTCAACGAAATGGGTTGGATAATTGTCCTTAGGACAAGATTTATTTATATCCCTATAAACTACACAAACACAAATCGTGCCTTGTTTCTTATTTACCAGAACATGTTTGGATACCCAATTGATAAGATTAATAGTAGAAAATTTACGTGGATGTATTGGGCAAAGTCTCTGCTAAACAGGTTTAGCATCCATATAGGTCATAATCTCATGCACAACAATATTAGGATCAATACCTAGCATTTCTTCATAACTCCAGGCAAAAAAGTCACACAATTATTGAAAAAGGGATTTATAAGTGTGGACCTCATCAATAGAACATAAGGCACCGATATGAACATATTACATGACTTTGGGTTTAATTGATATGTCAAGAGGAATGATAGGTGAAATATTACTCAAGTTCCCTTCATAGAAAACATCGTGTTGACTAAGGAACAAAAGACATAACAACAACGGTGGACAGAGTCGAAATCCATTGGTAGCTCTCTATGGTATCATGTTCTAAGAAGAGAGTAGAATGATGATGCCCATTGTCCGATGGAGTATCTTCCATAGACATGACTGAAATGATCATCTCATAAGTAGGAAATATCACGTGAAAAAGATCAGGAGATGTATCATAGAGAGAAGGAGAAGAGAGAGTTGTCGATTGAATATCTTGATAAGTTGATTCCATCGGACTTAAAGTCATGTGGTTGTCGTAATGAAGATGATCACCCAAGTTAGGTACTATCCATGGGTCATATGATTCAGGGGTTTCATGAACAACAATTGATATCATATTAATCAAAGTGACAAAAGGAGGAGGAATATCGGGTGGTTGAATAGGAAATGTACCCATCACGGTTGAATCTTTTAAAAGACCCATGTCAACATTCTCATAACTGGGAGGTGTTTTCAAGATAAAAGGAACGTTTCTAGTACGTGAATCAGAATTAAAGAAATCCATTTGGTCAACAATAATGACCTTTCCTTGGTGCGGGAAACGTAACACATGGAAAATGGTGGACACAACTGCACACATGGAATCAATTCAGCTACGACCAAGTAGAAGGTTGTAATCAAGAGGTGCATCAAATACCTCAACCTTGACATTAACCAATTTACCTTCTAACATAATAGACAACGAAGGAAGAACACTATAAGGTTTAAAACCTATACCATTGAAGGTCTTAAGAGTATTATGTGACTCGGTAAGGGTAGGAGAGCCAATATCTTTCCAACAAGTAATAGACATAACGTATGTCGAGGCTCCTTCAACAATAATGGTTTGATAGATATTCTTGTTTTCCACAACAACTTGGATCTGAAACTCGAATTGAGGAGGAATCCTTGGAATATGATCTTCCATGTCAAATATTATTAAATTAGTGTTGGTAGGATCAATTCCACCAACATCCTTTAACATTGTCTTCTGTTGAGTCAGATAACTTCGAAGGACTTCAAGAGTCGACATTGCAGAGGGTGCTTGCGCAAGGTCTTCTATAATACTGTAGTTTTGGGCAGTAGGTGCGTGAGGATCGAATGAATACTTTTGAACAATGCCCTTGGGAGGAGGACGAAGAACTGTATCTAGGCATGTTTTTTCGAGATGAAGAGGATCGTTCAGAGGTGAATTTGGAGGAGGAGGTTGAACCAATGGAGGTGGTATATTATCAACTTTCTCCTTCGATGGAGAATAATATTGGCTTGCGTTGCAACTGCAAATTCGTTCTTTTTGGAGTCACCATTACACATAAGGACATAAGATGTGGTAGAAGGAGAAGGTTGGTCATGAATGACCAATTGGGCATTTTGTTCAGAAGGAAACAATTGTGACAAGACGACAGGTGTAGAAGGCTTCTTGGTCCCTCGCAAGAACTTAGTAACCTCAACACATCGAGGACAATCTTTCTTATAATGGTCATCACCAAAAATAAGGAAAGGGTAAAGAGGTTTATGTTTATCTTTATCATCATCTGGTTGATTTTTGGGCTTCTCATATGGTTGATTATTATTTTTTTCCTCCTTATTCTTACCCTTCCCTTTCCTTTTATTTTGATTTTTACCGGTAGGTGTAGATTGAACCGAATTAACTTCAGAAGTTTTACCAAAAGAAGGAGTAGGAGTAGGAGTATTTTGTACATTAGAAGTGGTAGACATGGGATTGGTATGACTGGTGTCTATGGAATGAGTCTCAACATGAAAGGTGCCAATCACACCATCAACAACATGAGAAATTGTTGGAGGTGTTGGGGTAGGATTCGTAGAAGGACGAGGAGAGTTAGGGATCAAGTCGTAAAGTTTACTCGTTTGCGAATAAACGATATCTAGATATTGAGAACGAATAATCACCTTCTCTTCAGTGAAGACACCACCCATGACCACATCATGGGATATGGGCCCAATGAATGATTTGGTAAACCACTCAGCCAATAGTTGATTAGGAAGGGGAACTTTGATTAAGTGTCTTCTCCTTCTCCACTCATGGATATGATTAGAAATATGAGTGGAACATGATTGTTTAAAAGAACTCAAAATCTTGGTTCCTGTCTTGTATCGAATTGGCAACTGATAATGCATTAACAAGGCCATGGCTATGGTATTGAAGTAATTAAAGAATCCTTGTGGCAACTCAATATACCATTTGCATGTTGAACCCATGAGAGTTTGTTGGAAAAGTCGTAATCGTATAGAGTCATCCATCAACGAGTTGGACGAACACCAAAGATGGAAATTTATGACATGATTATTAGGGTCTTCTCCCGATCGACCGTCAAAATTAGGAATGTCAGATGGTAATTTGGCTAGTATGATAGACTAATAAGGAGAATAAAAAATAGGATCATTCAAAATCCTAGACAAATCTGGTAAATCCAAAGTGGCAAGAAAAGGGAATTGTTTGTTCACTTGAGGAAATTGGTAGTTTTGAGGAGGAAGTCTCATAGGTGTACCTATAGGATCATAAGCAGTCTATAGATAGTTTGATAGTCTTGACAGATTCATTTGTGGAGGGTTTTGATTAATATTAGTTATGTTTCCTTGGAAAGGAACATTGGAATGAAAATTTTGACCCCAAGTAGGATTCATAGAACCTGTATACGGCTGACCGATATTAGGGGGTACAAAAGAATTAACTTGAGGATGTTTCCCCCCATATGGTTGTTTATTCCCTTGGAAAGGAATATTCCAAGGTTGAGATTGTAACACATGTATATTCTGTCCATAAACTGGGTTATGGCTTCCAACTTGAGGTTGCCCCCCATATTGAGGTTTCCCCCCAACTTTAGGTTGGCCTCCAATAAGAATCTGAAAACTAGAAGTGATAAAATGAATGGTGCCTCCAACTAGATTGGGGCTACGAGGGCCAAGACAATTAGATCCTTCAAAAAAAGGTGGAGGAGGAATGTAAGGCCCCCTGGAGAGAAATTGGGTACATGTAGGGAAAAAATGACTAGCAACATTATACCCATGGGGAACAAAAATTCTAGACCCTCCGGATGGATTCTGGAAAGGAATAGAAATGGAAGTATTCAAAGCAATATACCCAAGGGGAAGTGACATATTTGGTCTAAGAGGGAGTGGTGTTCCAATAGGATCTTGAGTGACAACCACATTTCCGGTAGAAACGGTTGTATCTTGTGAGACTATAGTAGAGTGGGCCATCTGAAGAGGAAGAATTGAGTGAGAACCAACCAACAATTGGTCTGAAACTGTGGCAATGTTAGTGGTTGTTCCAGTAAAATGATATAAAGGTACTGTATAGGTAAAATACGTCTTAGGCACTTATGATGCGATAGGTTGATTATGAATCATTCCTTGAGTGTCATAAATATCCTGTCTCAAAGAAGTTCCCCAAACAGAAATGATAGGGACAGAGCTAAGATTGAAAATTTTAGCAGTGTGAGTTGGGGTTCTAAATGATTCACTTTTAAAAATTGGATCGTCTACTCCATATTCTGTGTTAGGTCTAGTAGGTACTTCAATATTCTTGACAACAACAATTTCTCTCAATGAATTCATCTGGAGAAAATGTGCATCATGTCTAATACTCAATAATGGGTTTGGGGGAAGTCTAAATGCCTCTAAATAATGAGAACTTCCAACCTATGAGGCTACTTCATTATTGACTTCTCCCTTAGGAGAGCCTTTTTGTGAGTTAGGAAGCAAAGGGAGGTAACCTTACAGATCTTCAGGAGGTAGCCCCTGCATCCTATGGGAACGACGAAGGCCAATGTTGGTCAAACCAAATAAAGAATGGAACAAATCTATGGACAAATAGAGAAACAAACAACACGCACTAATAAAATCTAGAAATCAAACCAAGCAAACAAACATTCTATTCTTGAAGTCACTAGTTGGTGATGAAATCCAACATCGTGAAATCAATACAAGAAGGGGTTTGGATAAATCGGGTGGAAAAGTTACGTTGATGACCTACTTAACGGACTTACACCCTGGTGCAATCTCCCACACATAATCGTGGGTATACACTCCAAGGAGACCGAGTGAGTTTGAACAAAGTTTATTCCAGGTACCATGAAGACTTTCCCCTCCATAGTCACCTAATGTAAAAAACATAAAGAGATAGGCTACTAAGGTTACCAATTATGACAATGATGCCTGGGGAAACAGTCGACAGTCCAATCCATGTGCAAAGCCAGGGTATCTAGCCCGAAATCAACTCAAGAAGCTCCCACACATAATCGTGGGTATACCCTCAAGTGACCCCCAATAATACACGCAATCTCTACACTAAGATCAACAAAGCAGGGTGAGTAATTCTTCTAGTCCTAATGCGACCTCATGATTGACCCTTGTGTTAGAAGGGCTCCTGAGGAAAAAATTTAGCAAGTGGATTTGAACTCTCGCTATCACAAGATAATATTGTGTGTTTTGATGCTTTGGAGAGTGTACCTTAAAACCTATTCCAAAGAACTATCCTAGCTAATGTTGGTGAAGATAATTTCTAGAAAATAAAAGTTGCTAATAAATTTTAAAATTACGTTGTATTTTAAAGGTTGTTGTTTGCTCAAAAGGGAGACGGGAATGAAACTGATGATGTATGTGACCTTGACCCAATAAAATGAAAGAATATATTAATATGAAATCTTTTAATTCAATGAACTCTAATTGCAATAGGGAGAAGGTATCTCTTTTTGAAATACAAAAGCTACGAAATACAATTTCTCAATTCTTGAATGAACTAAATCCCAAACAATCATGAACTACAAAATTTTCCAACTTCTCTCTTAACAAGTATTTTGAGTGCAATAATTTTCTTATGAAAGATTATTAAACAGAATAAATGACTTCAGTTCTTCCTTTCCCAAATCCACTCAGAGATGTAATGAATAAAATAAAGCGTAATACAATAAAATTAACACACTCTCAACACAATTCCCAAGTCAAACTCATAGTGTAGACAAAAATGAAAATGATTGGAAAGACTTTTGTCAAATGCAATAAATAAAAAAAAATTCTCAATAAAAAAAAATATGGAAAGCAAAATCAATCCAAAACCTCAAATAAATCAAAGACCCTTGGTCACACAAGTACTCAGATCAAGATCCGAAGATTATATCCTTGCAACATGAATCAAAAGAAAACATTACAAAATTTACAAAGAAAGACTTTCAATCCATGAAAACAAGTCAAATGAAAGATTTAAACTCATAAATCAATCAATCACTAGTATTAGAAGTTCATCCAAGGAAATTGAGGCAAAACTGGGTGAAAAAGACAAATTTTCTCACTCCAACAATTCCTACAGGAATTGTCGTAGGCTGACAGTGGGGCACCGTGCGACGAGCTAAGGTCGTTGTAGGCTACCAATAGAGCATAGTGCAACTTCATCGCACTGGTTTTCATAAGTAGGATGCAATGTCAAAGGGTCGTCACAGGATGTCTATATAGTACACAGTGCGACGATCTCTGTAACTAAGGAAAAAATGGAAAAAAGATAAAAAATCTGAATGAACTTTTAGACCCAGGGAGTCTAGATGGATCACCCATAGACTCATAGAATGAATTTGACCAAAATAAGGTGGGATAAAAGAAAATAAGAAGCAAAAAAACAAAATAAATTTGTATCCCCAGTATGGTCGCCAATTTTTTTATCAGATTACTTGGTAAATGCGGGCATAAACAAATCTCCCTAGATCCCACTGAAAACTAGAACAAAACATAATAGAATGCACACTTCGCCTTAAACTTCATCATCATGTGAACTAGTTTAATGAGTTACAAGTAGCATACCTTTTAAACGATGTGTGTCCTCACTAGTGTCATCTTTTTAGCTCCTTATTTGTGTTTTTAAAATGGTAAACATGTCTAAGAATCACAAACCGACAATGAAGGAAAACAAATATACATACATTTTAATTATTTCTATGTATATGATCAAGGAATTATACAATATAAGATGAGATGATTATATAGGGAAGAAATGCATTACTGTATTAAATGAAATAGAAAGTGGAGAATACAACCCATGCCTTGATGTTGCAAGGTCCCATTTCGATGGCTCTTTTCTCCAACACACACACCTTTGCTCCAATGCCTTGAATGAAGAAGATCCATAATTTGACTTGATGAACTAAAGTGAAGATCTAAAGCATAATATGAAGTAGAAATCTCCATACAATTATTATCCTATTCAACCTTAGTGTTTTCCATGAGACATCCCTCTTTATATAGTGTGAAAGAGAGATGGATGGGGAGATTAGGATGATCCCAACAAATCAGAGAAGCGAGTAAGATCCAAACTGATTGGAGGCCACCTCATCTTCTAGAAAATTCATGAAATTTGAATTTTCCCAAGCTTTAAGCATAATTGCACCCTACATACTTATTAGCCTGTAAAGACGTTGCATTCCAAGTATAGTGCAACATGCGATGATCAAGCATCGTCGCACCCTATGAATAGAGCAAGGTGCGATGACCTTCCTTCATATGGTTTTCGGCAGAGGGAATCAAATCACTTTTCTCATGTAGAAAGTCTCTTTTAATATTTTTAGGGAATATGAACACATGTTGTTAGGTGATCACTGAGGTGACAAAAATAATGTGTAACAAGAACTTTATCTGATTCATCTAGTTCGTATTTCTCTCCCTTACCTATCATCCACAAGATGGCATCTAGTGTTGGCTCCGATGGCATTGGAAGTGCTTCCTCCTCTTAGTCTTCAGCTTCGTCAGTTATTGGTAGTTTATATAGCCACCATACCCCTATCCAATCTACCACCAATTCCACCAAAGTCATAAAAAAGTATCGTCTTTTTCAATTTGAAGAAGATGCCACAACCACACCATGGCATGTTTCCTCTCCTCTTAACCTAGCACCTGCTACTCATCCACTTCCTAAATTCAAAGAGAATCTTCCTAGGTTTTTGAGAAATAACATTGTCACTAGAAATGAAAACCTAGTGGAATTTTCTAATGTTTGTCACAACATAGGAGTCAATGAAAATGATACTTGCATGCGCTTATTTGTCAATTACTTGGAAGGAAAGGCTATGGCCGATTTCTTTGAACTTCCTCCTAAGATTCTGTCTACTTGGGAGGAGTTATTTTATTGGTTCAAATCCACTTATGGGCAATCTAAAATCCCAACTGAGAAGTTATGGGAGTACAATAACATCTCCTATAAGGATGGTGAGACCATCAAGTCCTTTAACTTGCATTTCACTAAGTTATACAATTAGATCCCTGAACTCATTTGACCTCAAAACCAAGCTGCTTTCATGCATTACTATAATGCATTACCTTCCCCACATCATCATAGGCTTGAGGAAAAGCCCATTGATAACCTCGGTTCCTATCTGCATAAATGTTTAAAGTATGAAGAACAACTTGAAAGAACAAGTCTTCTTCAGGAAGAATCAACTAAAAATATAGACATGTCTTCCCTCTTAAATCTAGTACAAGACATGAAAAATCGTATGATAGCGTATGAGCGTATGATATCCAGAGATAAGATATTTGGTAAAATACCAGAAACTACCATCATTGTCCTACATTTTTTAGAGCTAGAAGATGTCATGATCATCAATAATAGGAACAAATCCTACACTCACAAAGGAAAATACGATCCTCCTCGCAACTCTTATAGCCTGAGCTCATCCTCACCAACTAATACTGTTCAGGTTCCTAAAGTTCCTGACAGTCAGAGAATTACCGCCCCTCTCCCATCTTCCAAATACAATATTATGAATTAGTTGGCCAACATCAAATAATATGCCACCCTTATAGACATGGTTTCCATCCTTGAACAACAGAGGCATCTAAAACAATTCATGGAAGGAAAAGCTTCCGTTGTAGCCAACCTCTCTGAAGAGCTAAATGAAGAGGATTCGTCTATAAATAAAGTAGGTACACATAACTTTAGATACCCTGAAAAAAAAATCCCCCTTTTTATATTTCTGTAAGATTATGGATAAGATCACCCATTGTTGCCGCATTGATGGTGGTTCGGGCCCAAGCGTGATGTCAAAGATTATTATGGAAGAGATAGGCTTGTCTTGTACAAATGAAAATTCCAGGAGCATGCTCTCTTATAATAGTCTACAACAAATGACCATAGGAGAGATTAAAGATGTGAGCTTATTTTTTTGCGCACACCCTGAAATAAAGACAACCCTTAGTATTTAGGTAATTGATATGCCAGTAAGAAATTATTCAAACATCTTGGGAAGGGATTGGAAAGCCTTTATGGGTGGATACCTCTCACCCGATGGGACACACTTATCCATTCACCGAAATGGCAAAAATATTATAGTCCTTAGAGAGGGAAGGATTTCACCTTACATAGAGAGTGTTCCACAACCAAATGTGAACTATATCGAAGAGGACATAGGGGTGTATTCCATATTTTTTGAGGAGGATAACATTCCCTTGGAACAAATTGATCTGGATGATGGTATGTGGCACATGCACTTCTATGGTTCATGCTCTATTGAAGGTAATAAAGCTGACATAATCTTGTACTCTCATGTGGGGAAAATTCATAACTTTTCTTACAGGTTGGAGTTTGCTTGCACAAACAATGTCATTGAATTCAAAGATTTATTATTAGGCATTAAAAATGCCTATAATCTTGGTTGTGGTCACTTATCATTTTTTTAAGATTCCGAGCTTGTTGTGAACCTTGTATGTAAGATTTACTCTCCTAGCAACAAGTTGATGAAACCTTACACTCAAACTATTTGGGAACTTATCTCGAACCTATTATCTTTCGACATCACTCATGTTAAGAGGGAATTGAACTCAATGGTTGATCGGTTAGCTATTTTTGTATCCTCTCCTAATCGGAAACTTATTCCACACATACCTGATTGTACTTTTCAATCTCTATATCGTCCACATATCCCTGACAATATAGAATCTTGGCAGGTCTTCCCTAGCGATGAGAGAATTTGTTCTTCCATTCAAAATAGAACTTATAAGCCAAAGGAAATTATATCCATATAAGATAACAAGATTCCTAAGGGCTTGACTCCTCTAGAGAGTTCATTTTCATCGATTGATGTAGGCAATAAAGAGAAAAATAAAGAAGAGGAGTCGAAAAGTAAGGTGGGTGAAACCATCTCCTTGAACATTGGGACACCCGAGTCTCCAAAGAATGTTAAAATATATGCCCAATGTTCTGATGAAGAGAAAATGAAGTTTTCCAAGGTACTTGGTGAATTTCAAGATGTTTTTTCTTGGTCTTACAAGGATCTTCGTGGTTTTGATATTGTTTTTATAAAACATGCCATTCCCATCAAGGAAGGCATAAAACCAGTTAGGAAAAATTAAAGACCTATCAACAATGCACTGGAAGCAACTATTCAAAAAGGATTGGAAAAAATATTGAAGGCTGGTATCATCTTTCCAGTCAAGTATTCTGAATGGGTTTCAAATTTGGTTCCTGTCCGGAAAGCCACTAAGCATATCATATTTTGCGTTGATTTTCACGTAGTTAAGTGGGCTATTAAGAAAGGTTATTTTCCTCTCCCTAACATGGAAATTATTTTGCGGCAAGTTGCAGGGTCTCAGATGATGCCCTTACTTGATGTTTTTTTAGTTACAATAAAATCAAGGTAAAAGGGGAAGATAAATTCAAAACCACCTTTATTACTATTTGGGGTACCTTGACTTAAGAACGTATGCCTTCTGGCTTATCTGATGCAAGTACCACTTTTAAAATACCTATGAAAATAACTCTTGATGATTTGATCACTGAATTTATTCATATCTATCTTGATGATCTAATTGTGTACGTTAAAGGGTTGTCAATTGTCTCAAAGTTTCAAAAGTTATGGCTGGGTCCTTTCAAGATCACTTTTGTTTTGGGTACTAATTCTTACATTCTAAAGGATTTACAGGAGGATCGATTCTGCCACAGTGATACTCGAGAAAGGTATTGTTATTCAATAACAATCAAGCTTACACAGTTGTTGAATTGTTCCCCCTGGAAGCATAATTGAATTTGTTATCTTCTTTCACTGTTGTCTTATAAAGAAATTGGTTATCTCCCACTTCTTCTTTCCATTTCTTTGTTCATTTGACAATTTAAAAGAGAAAGTCCATAAATTTTTCTCCTTGAAATAAAGAGCAAGTTCTATTTGAATGATTATGTGTATAGGGAAAAACCCCCTCATACTTAACATTTTTCATGAGTTATTCCTGAATTCCCGGTCATTTTTCCATTAAATCCACTCACTTCCCCTGTTGCATAATCATTCTAGCTATATCTTCTTGATTTGTTGTTCTGGGTATGTGAAACCATGTGTACTGATTTATTAGTTTGTTGGAAACAAATTTCCCTATGGAGTCGCCAGTTTATTGATGATAAAAATCGCAACGAGGATTTCGCCCATAAAGTATTGCTAAAGCCTATTATTTAAACTAAGATAATGATATATAATACTAGTAGGTGGGACCCCCTTGTAGATTCAAGGATTAGATAAGGTTCTTATTTGATATTTATGTTGTTGTTTGACACTGCTTACAAGGTTCTACATGATTGATGATGAAATATTTGTTTTATTTGCGACTTAATGGTAAATGGATAATGGATTTTATGTGTTGGTTATGTTGCTCTAAACTCTAAATTCCATGTATGAATGGCTTTATTCACTATTATTACATTGTTATTGGTGCCACGAGTTATTACATGTTACAACTTCACAAGACACATGTTTGTTATAATAAGAGACAAGAGCAATATGGAAAAAAAATCCAAGAAGAAGGAACTAAACTATGCTATGCTATACTTTATACATTTGAAATTAAAGGAATTGATGTTAGTCCTAACTAGAAATGTTAGTGGCTATACAATTTTATTGAGTTATATGAGGTGCATGTGATATATGTTATAGTATGGTTTTTGACAATGGTTAATATGGATTGAGTGGCACAATTGGAAAGCAATGTATGCAAGTTTTGATGCATGGATTAATGGTTTGGTTGGCTATCATGTACTACGTAATTGCATGAGTGGAGGATGGAAGTTACGTGCAGTAAATAAATGTCACTCCATACTTCTCCCACTGGTCTTCACCCTAGATTGGTTATTTTTCATTTGATTTGTGTTGTGGTTAAGCTACGAGATTCAGGCATGGAAGGAGCTGCTCGACCAAGCTCACATTTTTAAGGCCATTTGTTTACAGGTATGTTTTTTCGCCCATCCATGAACTCTCTCTATTTATAAATTGAACGTTGGCTCGATGATGTATTGGTATGTGTTTTCTTGAGGCTGAAAACTATGTAAACTGATGGTGTTTTCTTTGGAATTGTTGTTTGTGTTATTCATTGCAATGGAAAAATTGATGGTCAAAGTCACGATTTCATTGGTTGTTCTATGTGGTGGAAGATGTGATGGATCTTTGTTTTCTTTATAGGTTTTTATTTAAGGCTTTCATTCTGTTTGGCCTTGCTGGTTGTCTCCTCATAGTCATGGTAACCACACCTGGTTGTATTTGGTGTTATGGGGTTGTTGTGCATGATTTGAACCACCTTTTGGTCACCGCATATCATTTTTCCACCTGGTCGTGAGCTCATTTTACGTTATTGATATCTACAGAGTTGGTTATGGGTGGCTATTATGCCAAGAATCTTGCTTTGTGGTTGGTTGGTATTACATGGGCTTTGCATTTCTATCAACATTATTTGGGTTTTGGGGAAAACCACGAGGTTTATGCCTCTATGTGTTCTTGATGTTGGTTATTGGCCAGTAAGAAACCTCTGCTCCTCGACCTCATGGTCTACCCTACCTGGTGTCGAATTTTCACCATGTCTTGCAAGCTAAGGGTTATAAGGCTTATGGTTCCACCATGCTTATCTTGAAGGATCCCACCTACTGTTGATATAGTTGACCTCTGACCTCCCTGTGTTTGGTTCCACCGAGTGAACCCTTGGTTATTTTGTCATTAGTTACAAAGCCCGATTTTGATAAACTAAACCAGTCACACCCTGTCTATATTGTGTTGACTGTCATGAGTTGGTTGAGTAGAATTGACAATGGATTCGATTATTGACTCATCTTTTGTTTGATCGGGTTTATTACCCATTTGTAATTGGAAATGATAATGGGCATACATTCGTTGCCTCCTTTTGTTGTAACAGTTGGATTGATAACTCAACATTGTTATGAATGGTTTGATTGGGGGTAATTGGATATGTACAATCACATAGATCCCTATTTGCATTATGTGTGGTCTGTACATTCCTAGAACATGGTATAAATCGAATTTGGGTTGTTGTGTGTTTAATTTGTCTCGATCGGGATTATTGCAAGTTGGAAAGTTGATAATTGTGGCTTGGTTGTCTACTATGTATGATTTATGGACACCGTGCATCATTTTGTTTTATTGCACCATCAGATATGAGCATGTGGTTTTGGTAGTATGGTTTCATTGCAAATTTAATTGTTGAATTTGTTAAAGGAATGGGATCGAGCATGTTTAAAAGGAGTTTGTTCGACTCAGGAAATACCTGTGTCTATATTTGATTTGAAAAATTAAATTTATGGGCAATGGTTGATATATTTATTATGATGAACAGATTTGAGATAATATGAATGTGTGTTCCTTGGATTTTGTTTAAATGTGAAAGGGAAGTAAATGAAAGGAAACAAAATTCTTTTAAATAGTATGGGCGAAAGTCATGAAGATTCTGAGTATGATTAAATTATTTGTTAATTGAAAGCTTTTAAGGAAATTGAATGTGAGACAATGAGAAAGTTTTAACACACAGTAATAGTTTAATTGACCACATTAATTGTTTAATTGATGTTGGAATAGTTGTATTGAATACAAAACTGTTTTTATGGATTACTTAATTTATTTTTCGAGCAGTATCCATTTTTTCCCTACCATTATTTCACTTTTCACTAATTACAATTCCCCTCACCTTCCCATATTCACTATCCACTCCTTGTTCCTAAAATTTAATTATAGTTAAGAGAAGTTTTGTATTATGACAATTAAGGGATCGCGTGGATGAATTACAGTGATATATTTTCTTGGTTTATGATACAGTTAATTGTTTGTTTATGTGAGCAGTAATCATTATGTTTTCCCCCTCATTTTAAGATTCTTTTCTCAATATAACCCCTTGCATATCCCAAAACCTTTGTTCACCCCCTTCTCATTGACAACTATTAAACAATTTGTATGGATTGGATTTCATGAGTCTGATATGTTGTTGAGACAAATTTTATTTCATATTTAAAAGAGTTGTCATGTATGGTTGTTAAAGAAATTTTTTTCTAATCAATTATGCATACATGAATGAGCTTTTTCAGCAGAGGTAGCCATGGTCAGGGTAACTGAGGAAGGGGAAATTGGAACAGGGGCCCTAGAAGGCCAATATACTCCATACACTTTGATGCAGACTCGCAAGAGTTAGGCCTGTTGATATTGAGAGGGGGGTGAATCAGTATCAAGTAAAATTTAAAACATTTTTCAACTTATACTTAAACCATTCAAATATATCCAATGAGAAATGAACAATAGTATAAGAGTTACACCAATACACCACAATACACCATGCACAATATATGATAAATAATCAATATTTATTGTTCAAGGGAAGTAATGACTTCCAAAGGTAGCTACA
>JASDQU010375053.1:36368-46580 GCA_032191745.1 Picea mariana | reverse complement strand
ATTTGTTAAAAAGAAAAGAAAAAGAAAAATTTTCCTATTGTACTTCGCTATTCATAGACGTAACGAGGGGTCGTTACAGTCACAAACCTCAAGAAATAAGTGCAGATTCCTCTTTGCATCGATTGCTCTGTCTCTAGAAAATTCCTTTAAGGTGCCCTTAGGGATAACATGGAGCCCATGTTGCTCACTTATAATATTAAGAGGAGAATCTATTAATCTCCTTCTATTTTCAAACCCCGTGATTCCTTGATTTCTTGTGGCATCTCCTCCACCTCCTTGTCTCTCCTCATTATGCTCATCTCAAGGTTGTTTGTCTCTCGTTTCCATGTCTGGGGAGAATTCAGGGCTAGACTTTTCACTTCTAAGGATAGACAGTTGCTTACTTTTACTTCTAGTAATGGGTCCCTTGTATTCATCCAGCTTCAATCTTGACCTTGTTCTTGTGTTGCTCTAGCTATCCTTTTATTTCTTCAATCTTTTCGTTCTTATATCCTCTGTCTTCGAAGGATTTGTATTTATTCTTCTTGGACTAAGATCTGTCAGGACCCTTCTAATTCTTCTCAAGTCTAGGTTGTTGTTATTACCAGATTGTACAATTGATGTAAAATGTTTCATTGATTATTCAATCCAATTTCCAAATGGGGTTGATTACCCCGGGGTAAAGTCATATATTCTTTTACAAACGTTGGGCCAAGTTCTGAATTTTCAGTTCATGTCCCTAGTATGGTCACCAAAAATGTTGATGCTTGAATCCGTTAGGACCGAAACGACAACCTCACGAGGATACAAATCCTTATGTGTTTTTATAGAGGTGGTACTCCCATGTTATGATTTTCATGGGACTCTACGTCTTCAGAATGTGGGAATTTTGCATAAGTTTGTCGTGTTTATCAAATAAAATATTAAGATGCAAAAATGGAAAATGTTTTTATTTTATTTTAAATAAATTTCCTGAGAATGGACCAGGAATCACACATATTCACAAGTTTAAAGTAAATAATAAAAATTTCCTCACATCCATCATAGTTTGGCTAAAGATTTATGATCACATAAAAAAAATAAAAGAAAATGATATGCATGCATAAGAGAACTTTGATAGAGTAATACATGGGCAGATCAAACAAATATAATGATAGATCAACCTCAAATACTTTATATTCAGAAAATTGGGTTGCAAAGTACAGTCGAGATTGTTCCCAAAATAGCTCTCTTGAAATTTCTAAAAAATATATGGTTTATTACATATTCTCCGAAATTTAAATGTGTTTGTCATAAATACTAGGATTGGAGCTCCCACGGACCATAAAGAATATATATATAAGAATGAATTTTGTAGAAGGAATAAAGTCGGCGGCGGAAATTATCCGTCTTCGGTTAAACCTTTCTATTTAAACAGGTGGAGTAACTAGATAAAGGAATTGATAAAGAAAGAAAGATGTGATATGTATGAACTTACTGTGATGGTATCTCTCTCTTCTCACTGTCTTGTTGATTTCCTTGTATTGCTTTCATTGACAGTTATAGGAACGATATCAACTTCCTTTTTCCCTCCATCGGTCAATTTGTCGATAGATTTTTTAAACCACTCTTCGATGCATCTTCTCATTGGTGCCACGTTGATTTCATGCTGGATTTTCATATTGAAAATATATCCCTCCAAGTCCCTTAGATCAATGTAAATATTACACAAAGATTCTTCAATATCTTGATTTTTTACTAAATAATCCAGTAGCTAGTTATCTATGTCATCTTCATTATACTCAACAATGACATAGAACTTTTCAAATGATAACCCTTTAAAGATCTCAAATTGTTCATCAAAGGCTTGCTTAGTTAGGAATAATGAGTTGAGAATCAATTTGGGGTCTTGGACCTCATTCGTACTTTCGACTAGGTCTATCTCAGTTAGCCTCTTGAATAATTATTCCTTCTTTAAAACAGCTTGGTCATATGCTTGGACAATGATATTCAAGTTTTTAACCTTTTCTTCCCATCATGCATTCAGTTGTTTTATCCATTTCAGAGAAGGGAGATCCTCCTCTCTTCTTCTCAACTCTGTCATATTGGTAACTTTAAAACCGAAGGGTATGATCGCGTCAAGGTAAAAACCTTCTTCATTTTTTAAATCCACATGTAAATATTCATGGAAGGCATGTGCCCTCATTCCAAAAGAGACCATGTTATTTAACATCTCCCAAGCATCTATAATTAATTCCATTATTTTCTTAATGTTCTTCTCCACATAGCCCATGGATGATGTGAGTAGGCTTGAAGATCCTTTCAGTTTAGTTGTAGGTGTGGTAGGCCTGATCATTGCTAAAGGACTAGCAAGTACTAGAAGTGACATTAAATCTTCTTCCAATTCTTTGAATATTTCCTTTAACTTGGCGTTCTCTTCTTCAAGGCCTCCGATAGAATCATTTAGATCATCTACAGTTGCTCAGTGAATTTGGGAAATTTGGGAAGGCCACATGTTCCATAGGTTAACCTTTGAACAAGATTTCCCCTTTTATTCTTTACATCTATTTTATCAATAATTAAAATTTTGGACTCGATGTAAAAAATAGCGCTCTAAAATACAAAATAATCTTCTTCATTGAAGGTCTCGCTCTCAGTTATTTCCATCAGTGGACTCTGGTGAGCCATGTTCTCTGGTTGATCAGCGTTGGGGAGCACTTTTCCAATGTCAATCTTGAGTTCCATATCCTCGAGGGATATGTCGTGGGTGTCGCTTTTGGCTCGAGGTCCCTCCTCTTCTTGCACAATATTTTTTCTTTTCTTCCTCAAGGGAAGTTTGTGGGCAGTTTCAATTTTTCCCAAAGGAGGGTTCTTATCTCCTCCGCCTGAAGAAATGTGGGTCACTTTCTTAATTTGGTGGGTCGTTGGAGCACAACTCTGAGATGTTGTACTTTTTAGAGTGACAGATGGGGATTGGGCACTCTTCTCACTGGGACCTTTTCCTTTCTGTTTGGATGACTCATTTGTAATGAGTATTGTTTCCAGGTTTCCAGTGTCATGAGGAGTGCCTGAGTCATTATATTCACCCTCATTCAGAACATTATTAATAAAAGAATTGTTGAAGCCAATTACCAGTAAATGTTCTACAAAAATTCTGTTAGGGTCGAACCCTTTTATCCTTTCATCATATCTTAGATTCAAGCTATGGAAGTGGCCTGCAAATTCATCAATCTTGTTCATATTTATGAATATGAAGTCCCCAACTTTCCAAGGAAGAGGTATGGATTGATTTTTTCTCTTTTCATGGAAAAAATGCAAACAGTAGTTGTACTTCCTTTCTACTTCAACAACAAACATTTTGTCAGATATGTGGCAGGGAAGGAAGGAAGGATTTTCTTTGGAACCGAAAATCCTTATGATGATGTAATTCTCCATTTGTTCCAGTGTCCCCTTCCTATCCAGTAACTTACTCGCCTAGTCAGACATCCGGGGGGGTGTCCTTTCCAAACAACAAACCTTTAAAAACTGAGAAAAAGTCAATAAAAACTTCATAAAAATGTTGGGAGGATTTGTGCCTCCATAATGTTTGATACCAGAAGGTTATCGGGTCGAATTGACAGTTTACCTTCTTACACACAAATAACCTCAGAAACTGACAACAATGTGATATTGCGAAAACCAAATAAGAGGACATAAAGAATTTCTTCTCCTTCTTGTATTGTGACATTTGGAAAGAGATTTCAATGGAAATCAACTTGCCCCAATCGAATATGGCATGTTCCTTGACCGTAAAGTATAAAATGTAAAGAATCATGCGGGAAATGTTGGTTGTAGTTTCTTGTCATGTTACCCTCGTGAAAAGCCAAGCAATTTCCCGAAAAGGATTTTTAAATGAGCCAACCTACAATCTCATGATTTCCTCAAGGATGGTCGTTGGTTTGTCCATGAACTCAGGTAAGAGGTCCAACCCATTGTCATGATTCTTTAATAATTCTCTGCAATATTCACCCTTGAAGGTAAGCGTTGGCTCAAGAAGTCTCAACATCTTACGAAATACCTGAGGAGACAGAGAGATAGGGAATGGTCCCACAATTGAATGATCCTCTAGCTTGGAATATATCTCTCGGTGCACTAGAAAACCAACCCCTTATAGTCAAAAACTTTTGGGACGCAGCCTGCTTGAGCAATTCCAGACGTCCAAATTACTTCCTTTTGGGAAGAAGGGGATGAGTAGTAAGAGTATGCTCTAGACCACTGAAATTTTTGGTCCTCACACCGAAAATTTTCAATGTATCTCCACAAAAATATTTTTGAGTTGCTTCCACAAGTTGACTAAAGCATTCCTTTGCTCCAGATAACATTTAAGATGAACACTTGAGAGGGATAATATAATCCTTCACAAATCCTGGTTTAATGCATTTTAATAGGAGATCTCCTCGATCCCTTCACTTATTAATGACAATATTTATGGAACCTACATTATAAGTTGTTAGCATTAAATCATACTAAATGTGTATTGGGAAACATGCGAAGGTGGTGGGAACAGACGGGAGTGAAATAGGATTTGAGGATTTTGTGAACCCGTGAACTCGCAATTGAAGAAGGTCGAAAATGACTAAGTGTTGTAACGCGGTTGGTCGAACCTAAAAAAGGAGAGATGAGATACTTAGGATCTGGGGGGGTCCAATGGTCAAAATGTAGATCAAGAATCTTTTGGATGAAAAATGTATATCACGGAACATGGGGTATGAGAGTTCGACCCCGCCAACACAAGAACCTGCGATTGAAAAATAGGCTAAGTATAGGATAGTGTGGCGGTCGTTCAAACTCGTGATGTGAGGGTGTGGATGGAGATGAGGATTCACAAGTTTTCCAACCTGGGAACCCGTCATTCTGAAAAAACAACTAAGTATAGAACTAGAAAGGAAGAGTAGAAGGGAAAAAAGGAAAGGGGAAAACAGGTAGGTATAGAAGAGGGAAAAGAAAGGGAGAAAACAAGTTGGGCAAATAGAAAAGAGGAGGGAAATTTTGAAAGTGGGAATTGATCTCAATAGTGAGGAATTTAGTGAATTTCTTGTTGACTTTTCAAATATTCAAACCCTAGATGTTCGAAGACGTGAGGAATCTAGTGAATTTATATAAGTTAACAAGACACCAAGTGGATTCAAACCCTAAATGGATTCAAACCACACCAAATGGATTCAAACCCTAGATGTTCAAAATCACTTCCAAGGTCCATTTCTATAAGTTAACAAGACACCAAGTGGATTCAAACCCTATATGTTCGAAGATGTGGGGAGGTTAGTGAATTGTTTGTTGGCTTTTCAAAGATTCAAACCCTAGATGTTCGAAGATGTGAGGAATCTAGTGACTTCCTTGTTGACATTTCAAAGAAACACAAGACACCAAGTGGATTCAAACCCTATATGTTCGAAGACATGAGGAAGTTAGTGAATTTCTTGTTGACTTTTCAAATATTCAAACCCTAGATGTTCGAAGACACGAGGAAGCTAGTGACTTCCTTGTTGACTTTTCAAAGCAACACAATTTGTTAGTTCGTTTAACATGGAGACGAGCTCTTTGTTTTCCTATAACAACAGAGTTCCCTGTAACAACATAAGGGTATCTTCCCTTATATGGCCCCTTATAAAAACATAAGGGTAATGGAAACATAAGGGTAGGGGCCCTTATAATAACATAAGGGTAGGGGCCCTTATAATAACATAAGGGTAGGGGCCCTTATAACAACATAAGGGTAGGGGAAACATAATTTTTGTTTGAATTTTCAAAGATCCATAGTTTGTTTAACATGGAAACCAACTCTCCATTTCCTTGTTTGTTTAACATGGAGACCAACTCTCCATTTCCCTATAACAACATAAGGGTAGGTACACAACATAACAATAGGGGTTAGTTTGGTTGTAAATAATTTGGAGTGTTTCCTCCTATCATATGGGGGTGGGGGGTGGGGGAATAGTAGAGAAAAACATAATTTTCTCTATTATTCCTCCCACTCCCACCCTCATATACCACCCTGATATGATTTTCTCTATTATTCTCCCCACCCTCATCCTCACCCTCATATATGAGGGTGGGAGTGGGGGAATAATAGAGAAAAATATATTTTGTTTTTCTCCATTATTCCCCCCACCACCACCCTCGTATATGAGGGTGAGGGTGGGGGTGGGGGTGATAATAGAGAAAAACATATAGGGGAAACATAAGGGTAAAGGAAACAGAAGGTTAGGGGCCATTTTTCTTGTATAGAAGTTGGAGTGTTTCCTCCTATTATAGTTTGAAGGGTAGGGGCTAGTTTTGTTGTAGAGAAGTTGGATTGTTTCCTCATGTTATCGTGTAAAATATAGGTTTGGAAAATCCCAACCCTATCCACAAGATGGTGATAAATATGGGAGATTATACCCACTGTCACATTAGATAAACCATCCCTTCTGCTTTAGTGAAGGAGAAATCCTACACAAGTGGGGGATCCCAAGTGACCCTGGGGGGAAATGAGATGGAAAATGGAAATGATCGAAGGAGATCCCCCTATAGGTAAATTATGGAGATGATGGAAGGCTTTAAAATGAGTCTTGTAGAAGGACACATGGTTTCCAAGTGATAGATACCTGCAAAACAATGTTAGCCCTGCTTAGAACAAGTCAAAGAATGGATATATAAGTCTTTAAACCAAGAGGAACAAGAAAGAAATCTTGTTGTGACAAATTTGCAGCAGTTATAGAAATATATATCAGCAACATAAAATGGAAATTCCTTCAAATTTAACCATCCAAAATCTACTACAAGATATCAGAAATAAAGCTAGCAAAGACTAGTCTAACTTCCAATGATTAAAGTGATATTTTGGTGGTGATTAGGGTTGTTTATTAGATGTTATCATAAATTCATTATATAATCCAAGTGGTTTTAGAAAAAAAATTCTAGAGAAGCAAAATCCAACCACAAAAATTAACAAGTAGTTCTTCATAAAGATAGACAATGAGCAATAGAACAATAATAGACGTTTACAAGTAAATTCCAGCAGTTGGTAAGTGTGCAACAAGTAAAAGAGAGAGTTTTTTGTAGCCCTAATGGTTGTAGATTTAAGTTTATAACATAAACAAATTTGTTGGCCTAAAGAGGACACCCTTATGGCATAAGCAATCTTATAACAATAAGAAAAGATTTCAACTTGAACAAATTCAATATCTCGAAAAAGCATGCATTCTGATGCAAGTATTTTATTTCTCCAATGAAATAAATTATTAGTGCCTTTCCAAATGGGTTATGGATTATTATTGTAATAGGTTAGATTATTATCTTCCTATGGGTGTAAACCCTTTTACTCCCTAGGAAAAGTAAAATCTAACAAGGTAAATCTAGGAGGGTATAAGCCCTTTCTCTCCTCCTTGAAACCTTTGCAACAGCTTATTCCAAAAACAAAAATGATAAAAATTGGTGGAGGGTGTATTCCCTTATACTCCTCCAAGTATCTATCCAATAACAACCATGGAAAAAGAAATAAAACTAACAAATTACCAATTCCAAAAAAAATGCCAAGTCAAACCCTAGTTACCAAGTATTTTTCATCACCAAAGCAAGAGAAAGAACTTCCAATAGATAGTGCACCACTTCACTCCACAAGACAAGAGATAAACCATAGCACAAGAGAGAGAAAAGATGAATTTTCCCAAGAGGAGCACAAATTTCATCCAAGAATCCTCTCCAATATGGGAGAGTTATGAGCTAAAATGAAATGAAATTATTCTTATTTATACAAAAATCCTAAAAAGTGTTTGTCCGCTTAACTTAAGGTAAACCACAAAAAAAGAGAGACATTTCCCTTTATTTTACCCCTTTACAAAATATAAATTTAACTTTTTTTATAGCACAAGTTGTAGGTTGGGAAAAGCTTGACCCAACCACAAAATCAAGTGCTACAACTAGGGAATCCTACACCCAATGTCACCTCGATGTAGGTCCTACACTTCAAGGGTGACTAGGTCACTCTAGGGAGTCTATCTTGGTGACCCTAGGGGGAATGAGAAGGATGAAGGGAGGTGTAAGGATAATTCCCTTGGAATTTCAAGTGATGGAATAAATGACTTGATTGAAAATGGTAAGTGAAGAGAGGTAAATGGATACCAAGTAAAGAGATAGTTGTCGGTGCACCTATACCTACTCGAGACACAATAAAAGACACTTTTCCAACCAAGTATAGTAATGGATCATAAAGTTAATATTGGTGTCCTGAAAATACAACAGAATACAGGTTAGTAAATCAGCAATAGATTACATCCAAATCAGCGAGTAAAAGGTCTATATTAGTTAGCAATGTCAACAATAAAACTAGTAACCAATTTGGACCGAAAATAGCACTTCAAGACTGAATAAAGATGGTTGTCATAAAAGTAAATTTATGAATTATCATATCAGCCTTATGGCTGTATAATTCAATGTATTACAAGAGAAAATATGACCACCAAAAATTTCCAAAATCTATCCCAATATATGCACCTAGGTTAGTAGGTTAAACTAGAAAAGTTAGAGGGTTAGTCTAGGGTTAGTTTGTGAGATATTAACAGTTAGGGTTAGAGTTTAAAGCATCCATAATGGATGTAGGTTAGTTTTACTACATAAATAATAATTTGTGGGAGAAAGAGGATTCCCTTAGGGAGGAATAATCCCCAAGACATCAATATCATTATCCAAAAGAGGCAACTTCAAAACTTGAAATATGTACGTTTACCAAGGCAACAATTTATTTCTCCCATGCAATAAGTAAATGAATAGTGCTCTTAAGAAAGGGTTAATGGAGTAAAGAGAATGTGAATAAGATATATAGGATACTTCCTTGGGGGTGTAAACCATTTTACTTCCCAAGGAAATCTTATATTAGCTAGGGTTTCAACTAGGAGGGTGTATGCAATTATACTCCTCTTAGTAAACCCTTATGAAGAAATATTCCCTTAGAAATAAAATGGTGGAAACACAAGTAGGGGTGTATGCCCTTATACTCCCTACTTGGATCAAGCAAATAGAACCTTTAACTTTTGCAAATTATAATACAATGAAATAAATGGCACCTTCAAGTATTTAAAGGCAATAAAAGCTAGACTAACCACCAAAAAAGAAATGAAGAAAGTCTTCCAAGGCTAGTGCGCCATCTCCATAAACCATAACCAAGACATAGCCATAAAAAAAAGAACAAGAGAGAGATCCAGACAAAGAGAGAGAAAATTTCAGTCCAAGAGCCTCTCACAATGGAGAGTTATGTCCTTAAAATGAGATCTTATGATCTCTATTTATACAAAAAGTTTCCAAAATAGTTTGTCCACATAATAATAGGGTAAACCAAAATATTAGGGGTAAACAACCCTAACATTGCCCCTTTTCAAAGATAATGTTTAAAAATTCTCTTTATTTTCACTTTTGCACAAAGAAAACCCTAAAACAAAGGTGACGTCATCCCTTGAAGAAGGACGTTTTGGCAAATTGAGCAAGTCGTTTGAGCTGGGATGTAAAGTAGGTCCTCCAAAGGCCATGTGGCAATCATTCGGAGCCTCTCACCTCAAAATTCCATGTGTCATGCCCTGATTCATCATCAACCACCATATTCCCCTCAAATGTGATGTCAAGCCCCTAGGGAGTGACGTTTTCCCCTTTTGAGCAAGTCATTTGGCATGCAAAGGGTGGGCTATGTCTATCTAGCTATCTCCTAAGCCTCTAAAAGCATCTCTCTATCATTCGGCATGTGGGCCTATGTCATCCATCTTGTGGGTTGCTTTCCCTCATGGAATCCCAACTTGGGCATATTCTTCCAAAACGACCACCAACCTGTACTTTTAATACAAATGGGAATTCCATTCAAGGATCTCAATTCAAATCATCATGATGAGTGAACCAAGTCAATAAAAGAGCCATTAAAGCATGTATACTAGGACTACATCATAAAAACATGTTCTTAAGAAACTAGATGTTTTTCCAAGTTTGGTTGTGGGAGGGTTGGCATGGTACTATTTTTCAATGGATCAAAACCCCTAAGTCCAGAAGAAACCCTATCTGATTCATGTGAATGAGGTGGAATGGATGGTGGAAGTACTCAATGGGAATGGAGTTCATGATATGCAAGGGTCCATATTATCTCATTTATGGGTGCCTTTGTGGAGGGTGTGTTGCACCTTCGTCCATAATGCATTATTTCCAAGCCCATCAATTTCCTTTATCTTTTTTTCTTTGTATTTTATTTCAATGTAG
>JASDQU010375053.1:1532-16979 GCA_032191745.1 Picea mariana | reverse complement strand
GAGCTGAATTAGAGAAATCCAAATAATAATGGAATGCTGAAAATTAATATCAACATAATATGTTATGGAAAATATGCAAAGTAGACAAGGAAAAACTCCTGGATGGAGTCAAGTCCATGAATATCCTAAGATAATGGAAGAAGAAATCATGAGATAGATATCAATATAATAGGAATGCATGTCAACACTCCAGGAAGGAAAGATAGAATAGTAGAGGATTGTTGATGCACTCCAAGGGTGTGAAGGTATTTCCATAACAACATGGAGATATCAAGTCAAGAATAATTTAAAAGTGAAGTGACTTCTAAAGTGAAATCAATAAGGAACCAAGAAGAAGAAAAGGGTTCTATGCACAGTTTTGAATGTGGAGGAGATGGTGCCTGAAAAGAATCCATCTTAAGTGACATAGAGCCATGAGTGACAACCCAAGAAGTTGGAGGTATCACTTGAATCTATGAAGGTAAGGTAAAAGAAGGTATTTCTGTTAATTCTATGCAGCTACCAAAAGAGAAGTGAAGAGTACAAGAAAACCTCAAGTACTAAAGTATTTTTTCGTAAATGGGATGAAGAAGTTCAGTCTTGAAGAGTAACTAGATATTGAAGAATCTAGAGTCTATAAAACAGCTTGTAGTGGAATTTGATTCATTCAAGTACGAGATTGGGATAGTTGGACCCAGGAAATTAACGAAAGTTGAAGGTTAATATCATCTTAGTTTGGGACAATAAATGAAAAGGTAGACAAGAGTGATTTGGCTAGAAATTGCTCAGGACAAAAATAGTCATGTATAGTGACTACAATGAGAGCACAAGAAGATTCAGGAATCAGGGAATAATTGTATACTTTTGGGATCATCAAGGAAAAGTCTTATAGGGAGAAAGAAGTTGTTGCAATTTATGTGGCAAGCAATAGAGAGATGAAGTGTTGGTTATAAGTTTGATAAAAGAAGCATGAAATATTCTACTTCCATCAGACCTTCAGATAGTATAAAATTTATTAATGGCAGTCATGAAGGAATGATTTTTTATTACTCTTTTTGCATAACTATTGAAAGGAAATTTAGGTAAGAATTTCCTCAGCCAGAGTTATTTTATAAAATCATATGATTATATTATTGAATTTATACCACTGGATGTGGTAAAGGCTAGAGGCCTGTATTAATTCAAATACTTTTAGCCTCTGAATGCACACACTGACATAACAAAATGTCATGTTAATTTGGTTATGGGGTGATAACCAACGAATTAAAGGATAAGAACTTGTTATAGGAATGAATGCCATTAAGCTAGTCAGGTATGAGACCAAGACATGGTTGGATATGGAAAGGTTATGAGCCACACAGGTACTAAAAGCTTCCTACTTTTAAATAAAACTTGGGTTGCAACCTTTTTGCTAACACTAATGAAAACCACATAATTATATTCTTGGTGTAGTGTTTGGGTCAAAAAGGAAGGCATCCAATTAATTGGGAAGACAATAGGAAGTGTCTGGAGAATGTGTCAACACATTGGCCAGAATTCCAACTCATGGATGGTGAGATACATGACTGAGATAAAGATAAATATGTAATTCAATGCAAGGTGCATTGAATAAGTATGTATCGAGAATTACACTCATGCAATGTAAGTGATAGAATTGTATACTAAATGCAATGATTGAATGTGTTTGTACGTACATGCATATATATTATTGCATGGAAATAATTGTTATTAACAGTTGAAATGTTGTTAACCCATGAAGTTGAGGACATTCCAGGGAGGTGTTAGACATTGCAATAGGAAAGTTGCAAGTCAAGTAGTCACATGAGCATTGACTGCTGGAAATATTCTTGTTCAGAAAAAGAAATAATGAACTTACTGTTATTAATTATGAACATGCATATGCATAGAATGACGAGTCATTCTATCTTATTAAATTGTTTGGTAATTATTATTGAATTTCTAGATGAAGAAAATTCTAAGTTCACTGCATATGGTTCTACACATATTGCAATTGAATTATGATGTACAGGAAATACTAACAATTTGTTGGTTGTGTTGGAGCATAACCCTAACTTACATTAGTTTATACCTAGATTAGACTCCTAGATCTTGGTTAATACATTCATTTACATTTTATTTCACCTAATTTGTCCACATAGAGAAGAAGGGCACCTCATCCCTAGATTTTAGGGAAAACTGCTAATTTTAGATCAAGACTCAACTCCCAATTCTTGATTTTCTCGATTTATTCTTGATTTTATTGATTTGTTCATGATTTATTCCAACTCCCCCATGAAAAAACTCATCTGTTATTGGGGAATGCGCACCTCCTCTTTGAGTGAGAGATTTATTCCTTAATTAATTATTTTTGTCGTTACTATTATTAGTAACTACTATTTCAGGTCAGTTAAGTGAGTTGGAACTCCTTCTCTTGTTAGTTAAGTGAGATTAAGTGAGATAATGTGCATCACTTAACTCTTGTGGACATCAATGAGTGTGTGACATGTATCTTTAGTGGTCTAGGTCGAACTATGTGGTCTCCCTTAACTTATGACACCTATTTTAGCTATTTCTAGCTTTTTTTGACTAGAATTTCTATGTTGGAAATTCTATATATTCACCTCCTCTCTTCTTTTTGAGGATGGTTGTTCATGTATATTCATTTTTTATTAATATAATTCTCTGATTTATGGAGCAAAAACTTTCTCTCATCTCTTGAATATCAGCAAATTGCATGTGTTCAATTTAACTAGAATTCTAGATCTGTCGGGGTTTTTGCAGGAATTCTACATGGTATCAGAGCTAGATTGAATCTAGTGGATTGTACATGGTTTTATTTGTAGGTATATATCATGAGGAGGTGAAGAAAGAAGCAATGTATCATCTCTCTCATCCCACAAAAATCATTCTAAATCCTTTCAATTACTTCGAATGGAAGACAGAGATCTCTTTGTTCCTCCGAAGCAAAGGGCTTTACCGGGTAACAATGGGAACGAAGAAAGAACCGACGGCTGCAGCGGAGAAGATAAAGTATTTCAATAAATTAGATGAATCAATTGGGATGATATGCCTATCAATTTCCATATATCTCCTCTTTCATGTCAGTGGAGCCACTACTCCCAATGTGGTATGGACCACATTGGAAGGACTATTCGGCAAGCAGGATGCAATGAGAGTGCATCAACTGGAGAATGAACTCATATCCCTAAGTCCAATTCATTTCAGCAACCTGCAAGAGTTCTTCACCAATTTCAAATCCCTCCTTTTTGAACTTAATTCATGTGGAGTCACGAAAGAGCAAGAACGGCTCATCCTTTCAATTCTCTCGAAATTAGGCCCTGAATATTCCATATTTGTGTCATCTTTTCAAGCATCTAAATTGACTTAGGAAAAACGGAAAATGCCTCCATTGAATGATTTCATTGTAGCATTGACTCAAGAGAAATCTAATTTATTCCAAATGGGTGCCATAAAGTGTTCCAAGAACCAAGCACTTGCGGCTACTGATGCTCCAAAGAGCAGTGGAAAAGACAAGAAAAAAGGAACAGGTAAATTTCCTGAATCGAAGAAGGAGAGATTGGCACAATATTCAGAGAACTCTTCTGAGCCTAAGGGTAAGAATAATAAGAAGGAAAGAACACTTTTCATCTATTGTTCCAAAGTTTTTCATCCCGAATAAAATTGCATGAGGAAGACTATCGATGAGATGGCTAAGAAATTGCAGCAACACAATCTCACGATGCCCGAAAATGCAAAGAAGAAAGATGATAAAAAAACTGGAGGGAGAGAACGAGATGGTCATGCTTTAATGGCTATCAAATCCAATCCATCAGCTTGGATCCTTGATTCAGGTGCATCAAAAGATGAATTTTCCTCCATCGAAGAAAGCACCAGATCCCCAATTTACTTGGGAGATGCCACACCCGCAAAGGTGTGCGGAGAAGGAATTGTTGATCTTGAAGGGGGATGATTCACAAATGTGCTTCATGTTTCCTCGTTGTCTGGAAATATTCTTTCGATATATCAGATCACTCATTCTGGCTCTGGAAGGAAGGTGTAGTTCACTCCGAACTCCGTAGTGATTACCGACATTTCCACAGGCTCACTGCTTGCACATGGAATTGCAGATCACGGTTCTCGTTTGTATTTCTTCTCCCACTTTGTTCCTAAATCTATTAGCACTATATTTCTATCACAATCTAATGATATCATCAGGTTATGGCATGAAGTATTTGGCCATATAAACTATAAGTACTTGCATCAACTCAGCAAGGAAAACATGGTAGAACGATTGCCAGCTATTAAATTCACAAGCGGTGTATGTCAAGGATGCATTCTTGGCAAGCATCCAGAGAAAAAGTTTGACAAAGAAAAGGCACAGAGAGATTCTTCACCTCTTGGTCTGCTTCAGAGTGACATCACGGGCCCATTCCCACATCCTTCAATCAGTAAGGCTCGATATGTACTCACCTTCACAGATGATTTCTCTCGCTTTACTTGGGTATTTTTTTTGAAATTAAAATCGGAAGTATTTGAATGCCTTATAGAATTTAAAGCACTTGCTAAGAATGAGTCTGGGTGTAAGATTAAGATAATCCATACTGATAATGGGGGGGAGTACGTCAAAAAACATGTGCAGCAACTTTGTATTGATGCAGGTATACAACTACAACACACAGTGCCATATACACCATAGTAGAACGGTGTTGCGGAGAGGAAAAACCAGTCCTTAAAAGAGATGGCCAATTGTATGCTACAGTCAAAATCATTAGCTCCCAAGCTATGGGATGAAGCTATTAATTGTGCAACATAAATTAAGAACTGATTTCCTCACAAATCACTCAAAGGCACCACTCCTTTTGAATGTTGGACCAATAAGAAACCGAAAGTGTCACACTTTCGTATTTTTGGTTCACGAGCATGGGCTCACATTCCGACAGATAAGAGGAAGGATTTGGAGCCTCAAAGTGTTGAATTCATATTTTTTGGATATCCTGAAGGTGTCAAAGGATATATGTTTTTGGACTCTCACACTGAAAATTTCATTCTAGATCAAAGTGTGAAGTTTGAAGAAGAATCACTGCATGGTTTTTCAGAAGACCCTGTCGAGGAATTGCTTGTTGTCATTGATGAGGAGGAGTCAGAAAATTCTTCGAGCACTTCAGAGCAGCCATCAAAGAAGAATTTTGGGTCTGATATAGAGGATGAGGAGAAATTCATGGCTGCTCCAACTCAGTTTCCAACTTGGGCAGAGAAAACCCTGCAAGATGCGGGTGAACTAGTCGGTGATCCTACAGATACAAGAAGGACTAGATCATAGTTTTTTGGGGCTCCTCAAGCCCTGGCTGCCACATAACCTTTGCTTCCAATACATTTTTATATGTCAGTTGGTTCAGATCCAAAGTCACACTCTGAGGATGTTGGAAACCCACTCTGGGAGGCTACCATAGATGAAGAGTACTCTGCTCTTATGGACAACAACACATGGGACTTGATTCCACTTCTGACTGTGATATTTTGTGACAATCAGGGGTCCATTCAGATATCGATTGATCCAGTTCATAGACAGAGGACCAAGCACATCAAGATTCATATGCATTACATCCATGAGCTGATCCGTGACAGAGTCATTTCACTGCAGTATTTCCCCATAGAGCAGCAGGTTGCAGACATCTTCACCAAGTCCTTCACTGAAAATAAATTTTTAGAACTGAGAGCTATGCTTGGAGTGGTGGAGACAACTGAGTAGGTCACTTTTGGCCACTCAATATTTTTTTTTTCCTCTTTTGGAGGGGGGTTTCCCACAAGGTTTTTCCTCTTTCCTCTTTTCATGAGGAGTTATTTTATGTAATGAGTACCTAAAATGGCCAAGTTGTCAGGACTCAAATTTTTTGTCATTACAGTTAGGCTTAAGGGGGGGTGTTGGAGCATAACCCTAACTTACATTAGTTTATACCTAGCTTAGACTCATAGATCTTGGTTAATACGTTCATTTACACTTTATTTCACCTAATTTGGCCACATAGAGAAGAAGGGTGCCTTATCCCTAGATTTTAGGGGAAACTGCTAATTTTAGATCAAGACTCAACTCCCGGTTCTTGATTTTCTCGATTTATTCTTGATTTTATTGATTTTTTTATGATTTATTCCAACTCCCCCATAAAAAAAATCATCTATTATTGGGGAATGCACACCTCCTCTTTGAGTGAGAGATTTATTCCTTAATTAATGATTTTTGTCGTTACTATTATTAGTAACTACTATTTCGGGTTAGTTAAGTGAGTTGGAATTGCTTATCTTGTCAGTTAAGTGAGATTAAGTGAGATAATGTGCATCACTTAACTCTTTTGTACATCAATGAGTGTCTGACATGTATCTTTAGTGGTCTAGGTCAAACTATGTGGTCTCCCTTAGCTTATGACACCTATTTTAGCTATTTCTAGCTTTTTTTGACTAGAATTTCTATGTTGGAAATTCTATATATTCACTTCCTCTCTTCTTTTTGAGGATGGTTGCTCATGTATATTCATTTTTTATTAATATAATTCTCTGATTTATGGAGAAATTTTTTTCTCTCATCTCTTGAATATCAGCAAATTGCATGTGTTCAATTTAACTAGAATTCTAGATCTATCGGGGTTTTTGCAGGAATTCTACAGGTTGTATGCAAGATGAAGCATTACAGGAAAAATGGTATGCAATTTGGTGCCTGTGGAAAACCACAAGGATGGCTGCATTCATAATATGGCAACAACCAAGATGAATTATGAAATAGAATTTCATGTTTTGGGGGAAAAGTTGAATTTCCTTTTGAACTAATTGCAGTTCCTAAATGAATTATTTTATGTTTTCTCATGATAATTGCATGTGGGTGATGCATATGAGATGATGTTGATTAAATTGGAATGTTGAATACAAAGAGTAGCTTGGGGAAGATGTCAATTGGAGACCTCTGAGGGAAGTTGGAACTCCTCGAGCCACGGTGCTCTAAGACTTCTGGTCCGGCCTATTGTTGAAGCCGAAGGAAAGGGAGGTGTAACATCCGATGGACTGTGTGACAGTGAAGGTGCACACTCCTAGGGTGGGACAGGCATGTGGGGAAGAGAGATCATTGGTTGGAATGTTGGTGGGGTTTGGTACCTTGGACTAGACCATGTTGATATGGAAGTCTTCTCAATCAAAAGACATGTATCAATTCTCTATTCACTGTATGCTATGTATCTCGTAATTTGTATACAGGTTATAATGTTATTAGAATTGCATGTATGTTCTAATATTGATTCTAAATGAATAGGTGTACGAGCAGAGTGTTTACACCTATGGATTCATATCATTTCTGGGATTTTATCAATGGATGGAACATCGTGTATCTACAGCCATTCGGTGCTTTCAATGAGGTTTAATTGAAGCATGTAACAAGGAACAATAAGATGAATGATTTTCTGAACCAACTCTATGGAATAGAGCAATTGAGATTCAGCTACAGTATGGATACCAGAATTGGTGCATGAAATTAAATATGGAAAATGGGCTTCCAATAGCTAAAGCTTTGAGCTTTTGAAGAATTTTTTAATTATATATGTGTAAGTAAGTGTTACAAGAAAATCCCCCTGCGGACAAGTGGGTTTCCTCTTGAACCCTAAATATCTAAGATCAAGACAAAAAGGTGTTAACTTTGGTCACTAACATCCTTTTAGACCTATCTAATTCAATCAAATAGATAAAAGGAAGAATATGTACCTTTTTACGATGTTTTTCCTTTCCCAGTCCAAGTTGAGCCTTGATCCCCAAGCTCTTCAACAAGTCCTGCAATCCAATAACAGTAAAGAAAAAACAACTTCCTATTCTATCATGATTAATTCAAAAATAGATCTGTGTATCAAAGACAAGTTCATGTAGGCATACACAACCTTGAAAGAAACAGGCCAAGCACATGTATTAATGAAAGTAAGGTAAAGTTCTTACAACTGTAGATACAGATGCAGCAACCTCACCAAGCTCTCTTTGTCCAAACCCTTTTCTCAAACGATCCACAAGAAGAATGACTATGATTCATTGATTATCTCCCTTATGAGATCATAATTTTGATGTCTTCAATGTCCTCCTTCCTTATGAGATCATAAGTTAGGTATCTCTCAAAATCCATCTCCCTTTCACCATGAGAAAGTCTCGTTATATAATCTTGGAGAGACCCAACCACCTTAGATATTCTTGGGATAGGTTGAGGATCCTTCTCCATCAGTTGTGGATCTTCCCTAAGATCTAGCCTTGATCTCAGATTTGAATCCAACCAACTCCAAAGATCAAGGGGTATTTTCCCTTATTTTCCTCAACAGTCCAAGATTTCCTCAAACAGCCCAGTGCTCCCTCAAAATGGGGGTCAGAGTGTTGCAACATTCCCCCAAAGAAGAGTAGGGAGTGTTGGCACTCCCTGACAATGGGTAGGGGAGCGCTGCCCAAAATTTCCTTAAAAAATCTCAGCACTCCCCCGGAAGGGTGCACAGAGTGCTGGAATGCTCCCCCAAATAAGAGTAGGGAGTGTTGGCACTCCCTGATAGTAGGTAGGGGAGCGTTGGCCTTCAAACATTACTTTTGAGTGGTTTTTTCCATGGTAAAATATTTGTACTCTTCATCAGATTATTTCTCCTTATTAAACCAATCTTTGAAGGTGTCTTTGAAGTGTCCTTGTAACGTCGTTCGAGACACGACATGGGAAAGATGACACTTGAGACACGACATGTCTGTGACACTTGAGACACTTGTAATGATGACAACAGGTCATAATTGAAGTGATTAATTTTGATGTGTAACAGATTGCCCCCCAAAGTGTGAAGTTTGCGATGTGGAAGATTGCACCAAAGCGTAAGTCCGCTAAGCAAGTCATCAACGTAACTTTTCAACCCACTCTATCTCAACCCCTTCTTAATTTTTTCCCACAGTGTTGGATTTCATCACCAAATAGTGTGCTCATTGTGAAAAGGTTTTGTTTGCTTGTTTTCCTACTAGATTTTTAGTGTGTGATGTTTGTTCTCCCTCACAGAATCTAGGTTGGATCTTTATTTTTTATGGTGTCAATTCTTGGAATGACAAATGAAGGAACCCCTTTGCCAGGGGAAACATTTCTTTTTTCCCTCTTACGTAAACATTGTTCCTCATTACATTGCTACTTTGAGCCTTCCATATCTCCCAATTAGGTTATCGGTATGGTTTTTTTCCACTCGTGATCTCAAATGCATGTGCTTGAGATGTAAGCACACCACCCACACATCAACCTCATGTCGATCTTTCTCCTTCTTCACCCATCAGGTCTCCTTCCATTTCTTCTTCTTCTCCTAGTGAAAGCTCTAAAGAGAGTAGCTAGGTTGATAAGAAGAAGACAAAACAAAAAGAGAAGAAGAAGAACCAGAAAGGGACCAAGCCTCCAACTACATCAGATGTTGGATCCAAGCAACCAGCTATTGTTGATAATACTAGGAGTGTTGATGAGGTCGACAAGATTAAAATGAAGAATCTAAACCCCAAATTCCCTTGTAGTATTTTTAAGGGTGACTACTTTTTGAGGGATTTTCGTGGTCTTTCCAAGGTCTTAGAAATGTGGTCCTCCACATCATCGGCCTCTGCTAGATATGTTGGTGACACCCTGTCAACTAGTGACGTTAAGGTTGGTAAGAAGAAGAAAAATGTCAAATTTCCTTGTATGTTATGTGAAGGTGATAATTATTCTCAACTTTGTCCTCATATGGATGAGGCTTCTTCTCTTTTGGAAAAGCTTCAACTTCCAACCGGTTATCGTAAGATTTCCCCCAACCCAGCATTAGTTTATGGAATGGTTAATCTGATTTCATCCCTGATCGGTCTGGTTGATCAGGTGGTCAATCTAGTTTCATCCTTAGTTGAACCACTAACCAAAGTAGTTGATCCAGTTCCATCATCGATTAGCCCCACTTTTCATCCAAAAAATGAAACCCAAGTGACTAACCCAGTCCCATCATTGGTCAGTCCCACCCTTCATTTGAAGAGTGCTAACGTGGTCAATCCCACTCCTCCTCTGACGAGTGCCAAAGTGGTTTCTCCAGTCCCTTCATCGGTCAGTTTGGTTGATCATGTCGTCAATATGGTCACATCCTTAGTTGAACTAGTTGACAAAGTGGTTGATCTAATCCCATATTCGATTGATCCTGCTCTCCCATTAGAGAATGCAACCCAAGAGGTCGATATGTTTCCACCTGTCAACCCCATTCTCCCCTTGGAGAATGAAACCCAGGTGGTCGATTTGATGTCGTTATCAATCAATCCTACTCTCCCTCTAGAGAGTAAACCCGATTTTCCCCACATTTTTCTCATTTATATAGAATCTATCGTGCTGGGGGGCATTCCTCCTTCTCCCGCGAAACCCCCTCCAAGTAACGAGGCCATCCTTTTTGATTGGGGTGTGCTAACTGGACCTCATCTTCCCACTCACATTCCCTTCAAGATTACAGTACAGGTTTGTGGTCAAGATGTTCCTCATGCACTGATAGATGAAGTTTTGTTTGTTAGTATTTTGTCCTCTATTGCTTGGCAAGCTTTGGGTTATCCTCAACTTGTGTCGGTTACCTAGAATCTATTCGATTTTAACAAAAGAACCAATCACCCTTTAGGGATCCTTCCTCATTTTCCTGTAATTGTGGGAGGGAAAACTGTCTTTATTGATGTTATGGTAGTTCAGGACCCATTGGATTTCGATTTACTCTTTTGGCGAGATTATGTCTATGCCATGAAAGCTATTGTGCCCACTCTCTTTCATGTGATATCTTTCCATCACGATGGAATAATGGTGACTATTGATCAACTTTCGTTCATTGTCCTAAATTGACCATCAACCCAATGACCTCCCTAAACAGGTCTTATATGCAGTCGGTATCACCCCTGCCACAGGTCAATTATGTTGCATTGTCTCCCATGACTTCAAATTTCGATGACTTAGATCCAATAGTTGACATGGTGATCTCTTCGGTAGTGCTATTAGAGCCTGATATCCTTACCCATGTTTCGGCCCTTGACATGTGTTCCTTCCAGAGCATTGTTCTTCCATCCAGTTAAGATCTCTTGGAATCCATGAACAAGTTTTGTCCCTTGACATGGTTTCCTTCTAGAGAATTATCCTCTTGGAAACCATGATCAAGAAGAATTCATGAGCATAGTTTTCCTCTCTGTAGCAAGCTTGTTAAAAAATGAAACAGAGGTCATGAGAATAGTTTCTCTTCTCTGTGGCAAGCTTGTTAAAAAATGAAACAGAAATCACGAGCACAATTTTCTTCTCTGTGGCAAGCTCATTAAAAAATGAAACAGAGGCTACGAGCATAGTTTCTTTTCTCTATGGAAAGCTCGTTAAAAACATAGGTCATGAGCATAGTTTTCCTCTCTGTGGCAAGCTCGTTAAAAAATGAAATAGAAATATGGGGATTCAACCCAAAGCCTTGAGCATAGTTCTTTTACTATGTCAAGCTCATTAAAAAATGAAACAGTCACCTCTCATACCAAGTCAAGTCTTTTGTTAGGTCCCATATTTGAACCTTAATTTCATCCACCTGTATCATTTTTCTCCATCTAGTACAAAAATTGGTGACAACCTCAAATTCGATGAATGAATTGAAGCTTGGGGGGCATGTCTCCAACCTTTGATTATCATTCTGGAGTTATTTCGCTAGCTTTTCCAGCTGGGGGCAGAGTACCAACCATCCATGGGTATGCCTACCTTTGGGAATTACGTTGGGAATTTACAAGCATACGTTTAATTTTGTTTCAATCTTGTGCAAAAATGAAACCAATACCGAGCATGGTCTTAGTTCCTTATCATGCTCGAAAAAACGTGAGAATGCAACCGAGTAAACTTTTATCTCTTTTTCGGACTCGCATGGATACACGAAAAAGGAACCCCTTGGAGTCTCCTTTAAGCTCTTTTCTGACTCTCTAAACATGAAAATATTTTTGAGTGATATTTCTTCCTTTCCCACTCATTAAAATGGTTGAAAGGGCGTCTTTCGAGTGATAATTTATCTCTTTTTCAGCCTCATGAGACTAACATTACGAAAAAGGACAACCTGGAGTCGTCTTTAATTTATTTTCAGACTCTCTAAACATGAAAAATCACCGAGTTTACCTTCTCTGGACTCTTTAAAAATATATATTGAAGGGCCCATACAACATCGAACCCTTACTTCTTCCAGTTCGTTAAAAAAAGGAAGAGGGACTTACCGAAGGTGAGTTATATTGAGCATGTATTATCCTCCTCGAGCTCGTTAAATCAAAAAGAGGTACTTGTCTATCTGTATGGGGGGGATTTTGAAGGAAGCAAGCCAAACAATTTTTGAAAACATCACCAGTCACTCTTACAATTTCCCTTGAACACGACACTTTGTCTTTGCACGCATTTTAATCCATTGAACCTCTGCACTGAACCAATCCTCTAAGTTTATTTACTCCTTTGGGTCACCCGACGAAAGTCACAGTGTCCATTTCATCATCATGTTTTGGTCCATGTCATGTTTCTGTTGTTGTGCCTTAGTGTTCAAGGGAAGTATCTACCTCGAGAGTCAGCCATCAAAAATATCTTGTTTCAATTCCCATGTTAGTCCATGTGCATTTGATCTACCAATTTACATATCTATGTCAATTTCGTGTCGTTGATGGGGGATACATCAAGGCCCTCCTGCGATGATTTTATTCCTGTCGACCTCAACGCATTATCCAAAAACTATACTTAGAAACCAGTTAGTACCTTGGGACTTGCATGCCTCAATGACAGGCCTCCTCACTTCCGACAGTGGGTTTACATCATTTACCTCTGATCAGATGATTCCACAATGTTCGACTTCATCTCATCTATTCACACTCTCTGGAATGTACTAGGGTACCTTGGGAATCATTGACATCAATGGTGATCTCCCTCTCACTTATTAACAGTTCACCTCATTGACCGATAATCAAGTGGTTTCTACCATGTTCAACATCAAGACATCTATTCACATGGTTAGATTCGTACTGCATCGAGATCAGTAAGAATACCTTGGGTTGAGTGATCACTCTGATATGTACTTTACCCAGGTTGCAACGAAGTTTCTCTTGAATATTGACACATATACTGTCACATAGATCCACTTTGTATTGGTCTATGGCTATGTCTTTTCATCTCGTAGATCCACTGTGTATTTTTCATGGCTACGATCAGTTCATGTCATGGGAGTATAGATCCACATTGTATCTTTGGTGGCTATACTCTTTGTTAATATTAGTATGGATCCATAGTGTATCTTATGGAAGCCATACCTTGAAAGTATTTATCACCCAAGCATAGGTATGTCTGCCTTGGGTTTGAAACATATCATAACATTTGTTTGATGGTTGTGTGCATCTTCTAACAAGTTCTCTGCGTCTATACCCTTGCTCAAAAAATTCTACAAAGTACTTCAGCCATCAGTTTCTGTCTTCTAACTTCGCACTTTGCGGGGCAATATGTTACACATCAAAATTACTCACTTCAATGATGACCTATTGTCGTCATTACAAGTGTTGGAAGTGTCGCTTTTTATCCATAAGTGTCTCAAGTGTCACAAACATCATATAGTGATCTTCCCCTTGTCGTGTCTCAAACGACATCACAAGGACACTTCAAAGACACCCTCAAAGACTGGTTTAAGAAGGAGAAATCATCTGATGAAGAGTACAAAGCTTTTACCATGGAAAAAACCACTCAAAAGACATTTTTGAAGGCCAGCGCTCCCCTACCCACTATCAAGGAGTTCCAGTGCTCCCTACCCTTCTTTTAGGGAGAATTCCAGTGCTCTATGCACCCTTCTGGGGGAGCACTGGGCTTTTTTAAGGAAATTTTGGGTAGTTTTTTCCATGGTAAAATCTTTGTACTCTTCATCAGATGATTTCTCCTTCTTAAACCAGTCTTTGAAGTGTCCTTGTGATGTCGTTTGAGACATGACATGGGTAAGATGATTGCATGATGTCTGTGACACTTGTGACACTTATGGATAAAAAGCAACACTTGCGACACTTGTAATGACGACAATAGGTCATCATTGAAGTGAGTAATTTTGATGTGTAATAGTAAGTTGCACTGAGGACAATGAAAAAATAAGGGGAGGGGATTGTAATACCCCAAGGATAAGCCCCAGTTGTATTTATGAATTGTAAACAAGTTTTGTAGGCTGGTGAGTTGAGTGTTGATAAGTTGGTGGGATTATCTGTTTATTAGGCCGGAGAGCCTAAGTGTTAAAGGCCAGGAGCCTGATTTTGTATATGTAATTATGGAGATCATTAATCAAACATAAACATCGTTGTGTGTAAACCAACCACGAAAAAAGAGTGATGGGGGAATAAGCTTCCACAAGATTGGGCAAGGGAGGGGGCTCAGTATTTGGGCCTAGGGGATAAGTTAGGGGGCTTACCTCTAGAGGAATGATATTTTATTATTATTTCCTAAAGGCTAAGGTGGAAAATTGATGAATGTTGTCCTAAGTTCCTGGAAAGGGAACATATGCTAAGTGGAGTGCATGCAACTCTAGGGAGACAGGTGTTGACCTAGGCTCATGTAATTAAAACCCAAGAGTAAAACCATGGAAGAGATTCACTCCCATTCTTCCATCCTCCACCTGAACTCATTGGCCTCGAACGTCGACCTCTAGTTACCTACGCACAGTTGAGAAAATTGCTCACAGGAATGGGGTTTGTTTTCCATTTCCCATTCATCATCTAACCCATTGGGGCCTCTACGTATGCCCTTTGCATAATGATGTATCTCTAAAAACCAGAAAGGGAATTCGATCTGTATGATTCGGGAACCCATTCTATCTGCAGTCTGAACCCGAAACCAGGATGATCGACCTTTGCATTGTTTCCCCTTCACGTACCCTGAAACCCGTGGGAAAATCGACAGACTGATCTATGTCTCCAGGGAAATCTGAGTATCTCATATTTTTCTGACCCGTGTGGTGTCATAATTGTGGGTTGTTGCGGCCACATAGTTCCTAGACTGAGTGTGGCATGCTTCCTTGTGTTCGCTTGAGCCATTTTGTGTCTTAGCGTTAGGTTGTTTCCATTTTCAATGTCCATAATTGTTCATGTTGTTGTTGTCACCTGTATGCTAACCGAATGTTGTTGCAGTATTTCTTAAGAGCTGAATTGAAGAAGCAGGTTGTCAGGTATGTGAGAAACTCTCCCAAGAGAGAGATTTTGTTGGGAAGTGAGTTCTCCTGAAAGGGAGTCCCATAGAAGATACAGTACTCTAAGACTTCTGGTCTAGCCTATTGATGAAGCCCAAGGTAAGGGAGGTGTACTGGCTAATGGACTTGTAGTAGTGAAGGTGTGTTGGCAAATGTTTAACAGGTAGCGTATGCTTGTCATTGATGGCAAGTACAACAGTGAAGATGGCAGGATCAGAGTGTGCATCGATGGAAAAACAGGAACAACGTAATCTCG
>JASDQU010375052.1:77505-95070 GCA_032191745.1 Picea mariana | reverse complement strand
TACTGGGAAAGCGTAAAGCTAAAAACCCCACTATCATATATTATGTATATCATGAATCATGAAACAATCTCATACAAAACTCTAATCCAAGATCTCTCAGTACAATACAATCGTCTCACACTGTCATACACAAATTAGCAAATACATGCGCCAATTTTCGTGTCCAGATAGCCTACCTCCTCTGCACAAACTTTGCTTTTAGAATTCTCACAATGAATCGAATGAATACAATTGCCTCGTTTGCACATGCTCATAAGCATATTCACTGCATGTGTGAACAAATCACAACTGATAGCCAAACTGTCCCTTTCACCTGTTATCTCAACTGGATCTCCACTGGAACTAGCATGCATGTAGTTAACCATGGTGAATCTTCAGTTGCATGTGAGTTCATTGATTAACTGAACTCTCACTAGTGCATGTTTAGTTACAACTAGTACAAATGATATTAACTCACTTAACTATTCTGTTACAATTCCAAATCACTCAGTTATGAATGAGATAATAGATTAATATTTATTGTCTAATTTAATTAAGGGAAAAGTAAATTAGACACATGTTTCTTGTGGACTTTTCAACAATGGCGAATGGTTGGTTGATGTACAGTCACTAGTTGGAACTTGTGGTGTTTTGGTTGATGGTTGAACTGGGTCACGAATGTTTAGGGTTGCTCACACAGGTCACATTCTGTGTGTGGTGTTTTGAAATTGAAACATGGGGCATGATAACTATGTTCTCTCTGAGGCTGGATGATAATCGAACTAGGTATATATCAAAGGCGTATCCACAACATCCTTCATTGGTTGTAGTCCGAGTATACACAACTTGGTTAAATCGCAATGTGACTTAAACAACTAACCACTTAGTAACATACACAGTCTCTGCACGATATGTTGAATTATTGACATTACTGGTGTTTGTTGTGATAAGTCAAACTATTGTATTGTGTTTGGTTGGTTGCACTCTGTTTGTAGTATGGATAGTTGGTTCTTCTACTAAGTGATACCCTCAAAATTGTTTTTAAGCATGTTATTTATTGAAATTGACCGCTTGTTATTTACCAAAATCGACCATAGTTGATGACAGTTGTGTTGGGTATTTGTCCCAGATTTTAAGTTACATTGAGATGTCACGTTTTATAGTGGCATTGTTACAAAGCCTTGGACGTTTTCCCCCTGCATAGCCTGTGTCAAAGTGTTGGTTGTTCGTTGTGTAGGTAAAATGTCATTTTAGACATGACATTAAAAGTTTGCTTATTTTGGTCTTGATTATTTTACTGCATATATGTATGGGAACTAATATCATTACAAATTTTGATTGGATCTATCACAAAATAGTGACTTCATTGTTATCTCTGGAAATACTACTTTGAATTATAGATGTGGATTTGGGAAATGTATGGCAGTGATGGATGTTAATAATTACAGATTGAGAATGAGCATTGTGGTTGACTGATATATAGTGCAAAATGTGTGAATAAAGGAAATAGAACCTCTTACAGATTGTGTGAAATAATTATGTTTTGTAGTGGTTGTGGGATGTAAATGGATAGTGAAATTAAGAAAATACACAAGAATTTTACTTAGTCATCTAATTGTTGGTTTTTACATTTTTTTTTTACTGCAAAATATGTTATGAATTGCTTGATTAATATCATGAACAGTAAAGGTTTTTTTCCCCCTCATTATCTCATTTTCCACTAATTACAACCCCCTCACATCTCCCATATTCATTTTGTTCACTCCCTGTTCTGATATTGATTACAACTAAAGGAATTTATGTGTTAAGCGGATGAAGTGACAGTGTCTTGAGTGGATTGCGGTGAGGTTTTACTTGGTTGATTTACAATTGATTGTTGTTATCATTGAGAAGTGACCATTTCTTCTCCCCTTTCATTATATCATGTTTCCTCCCAACATAAACCCTTCATGTTTCCCGAAACATTGTTTCACCTCCCCTGCTCGTTGATTAACGTTAGAATAATTTATATGGATTGGATTGTGTGAGCCTGTTACATTCTGAGCCAAATCTATTTCATATTTTTAAGGATTTGTCATGCATGGTTATTTAAAATACTATTTTCTAATTGTTAACATATATAGGATGAGTTTTTTTAGTCGGGGAATCCATGGCCAAGGAAACAGAGGTAGAGATAACTAGAATCGAGGCCCAAGAAGGCCTAGGTTCTTTATACATTTTGATGTTGATTCAGGAGATATTGGAAAATTGTTTCATGATGGATTATTTAATTGGATTGGATAGGGAAAAGTCCAACCAAGGCCTGAAAGGCCTCCTTTCCAATCCCCTCAATCCCCTGACATCCCTATGCCTCCTCATGTCTCCTTACAACCTGAAGTCCCGAAAAATGATGGGTGGCAGGAGATTGTTCACCCGACAGTCTCCCAACACTGTGGCTGGCCAAAATTAACTTTACCTTCTCCCCCACCTTTGAACCCCATTGTCCAAGCTGCCCCTAACCACTCACTAGTGCAATCCTCCCATGCCAGCAAGAGATTGAAGACTGAATCCCACCATGTAGTTGATAAAGGAAAAGCTATTGCTGCCCCTTCCTCACCCTCCGATGACTTTGACAAATCTGTGCCTTCACAGATGCATTTTGATGCAGGAGCATCGTACAAAGCCAAATCCAAAGCACGCACCTAGCCAAAGGACAGCTGGACACGCAGATGGGAAAAAGGATCACGTTTTTATGAAAACATTTTAAATTTTGAGATTTGAAGCATTAATGTAATAGCTAGGAAAAGGCGTACTTACATTTATGTCTTGGAGATATGAACAGATCTGGAGAGATTACTCTCATCTGCCAGATATATTAGGCATTTAAGACTGTTAATGTAAAGTAGGTAGATATGAATGTTAGATTAGACAGTTTTAGAAGCATAGGAGGGAAAACGAATATAGACACCCTCACCCTTCTATGAAAAAAAAACCTTTTGATGATCATTCAGAATTCATAAGCTGAAGAGTTGTAACAGAGAACTGTAGAGAAGAACCCATGTATAGGAGCACTTGAGTTAATATATGAAGCTTGACTCATTTTCATGGTGTTGTGATGCTTACTGTTTGCGTTTGTTGAATGGTATGTTTACAGTTGCTTTGTTTCTCTGTATACATTTGTTTCAATGCTGTGTTATGTGTATGATTTCATGTTGAGTGTATGAAGTCTGAAAGATGAGAAGAATGAGTTTCAATTGTTTCTCTTCCTGAGAATTCCTGTAAGGAGTGCAGTGAACGTCCGCAAGGTGTGCGTTGACGAGGGTCTAATTTTTATCTCAGAAAGCTCAGGATAGATACCGTTGTTCTCATACTAGCTGAAGTGTAGGTGAAGCACAGAGTCGTGCAAGGTGTGCGCAGGCCAGTTGAAGCTTTGGATTTTATAAATCTAGAGAGAAGGTTGAAGGACCACTATTGCAAAGAGTGCACAAGGTCATAGACTCAAATAACCAAGGGTTATTTGAAGGTTTTCCGCAAGGAGTGTGAGCAGAGATCCTTTTGGGAAGCTGGAGTTTGCAAGTGAAAGCTCAGGAAGGATAACACCTTTGAAGTGCTCAAAAGGAGACGGAGGTCAAAATCGTCTCATAGAAGCCAAGTTCAGGAGGGAGAACACCGATTCATTTGAACAGGAGTCATTGAGGAGTGCATCTGGCAGTTAGAATTCTCTGTGGAGAACTAGTGAAGTCGCAAGGACCGTAGGATCCAGAGGAGCTGTAAGGTGGTTAGGAGTTGGACGAATCTGCCACCCTGGCATCAAGAATCAATGTGGATCATTGATCGTGGTCTGTCTGAGCCATCAGATCATTTCGAGAATTCAGGACCTGTAAGTTCAGAGTGCAGGTCAAAACCCTTGGTCACTCAAACTCTCAGCTCACGAAAGGGATTATCAGCAGTGGAATTTTGGAATTTCGATATTTTGGGGTTCGACATTTCGGAAACCCTAATGATAAGGAGCCAGGATGCTTTGCACTAAAAACCCCAAAGTTGCAAAATGCAAAGTGTCTTTGGAATGGAATCCCAACATTTCGACATTTCAGGGTTCGACAAGTAGAGGAGACAAGTGATTTTTGGAACCAAGAGTTTCAAACCCCCGGTATGCGAAATCCTGAAAAAGGGTCACTATTTCGAAATTTGGGGAATCATAAGGCAAGATGAATGATTGTTGGGTCGTTCGCTCAAGTCACGAAAAGCCGAATTTAGTGGAAACAGGTGGTGTGCGTTGGAGCGGTCAACCCTCATTGAAAAATCACATTTCGGCATTTGTCAAGAGCTGTGGGGATATATCGGGGCTCTCCAACTCCCAAAACCCGAAGTCCTTTGTGGCTCAAACAAAGGGTTTGATTAACCCTTGGCGTGGTTTTAGTGAATATCTTGTGCAGATCTCATCCTGAGGGCAGGGGGTCTGCGTCAAAGTGGTATCAGAGCTTAGAACAAATTATTTTCTTTCTGTAGTAGAGAGAAAAGAGAAAAAAAAAAATTAGCCATGCCGCCGAGAAGAAGAGATAGGCCAATGCCTGATCCAGTAGTGGAAAGAGAAATGCGTGAGATACGTGCCAGACTTGATGCTATGGAGACATCACTAAGGCACACAGTCGACGCTGGGGATATCAACGAGGCTGAGAGTGAAAATGAAGCTGGAAATAGAGGAGAAGAAGTAGCAGTCAAAGATGCTGCAGACGAACGCCTATTCATGGTTGTTGCAAGGATAGGTTCCAGGGAAAAAATCGACATTGCAGTGTACAAAGGAAACTTGGATGTTGAAGAAATTCTAGACTGGATTAGAGCTCTAGACAAATACTTCGACTATGAGGATGTCCAGGAAGATAAGAAAGTCAAACATGTCGTCACTAGACTTAAAGGGAATGCAGCACTGTGGTGGGATGAACTGGAGGTTGATAGACGCTGCAAGGGAAAACAGAAAATCAAAAGCTGGGATAGAATGGTTGCAAAGATGAAAGCCAAATTTATACCCAAGGATTATCAAATCACTCGGTTTCAGAGGATGCAAAATTTGAGACAGAAGCTTATGTCAGTGAAGGAATACACTGAAGAATTCTACAGGATAAACATCAGAGCAGGTCATCGGGAAAGCGATGATGAAAAATTTTCCAGGTACATGAATGGTATGCGATATGAAATCCAAGATGAGATGAGCATGATGACCATCTGAAATGTGGAAGATGCTTATCAGATAGCTCTGAAAGCTTAAGAGACGCTGAGCCAAAAGCAAGGTCAAAGAGGCTAAGGTAGAAGTCAAGCCAGAGGCAAAACAATTTCCCAAGATAGGACTCAGAAACCTAAAGAAGAGGGGAAGAAACCTCAACCTCAACCTGAGAGGGGAGGAAGCTCACAAGGAAGGAAATATGTTGATAGAAATACTTTTCCTCGAGCCAGAGGACGAGGAAGAGGTAGAGGAGGTGAAGTGAAATGCTTCGTCTGTGGAAAAATCGGACATAAATCCTATGAGTGTCCAGATAAGAAGAAAGATGGTGGTGAAACTCACATTGCCAAAGCTTAAGGATGGAATGTTGAGGTAGAATATGTTGAGGGTGGAATATCCTTGATGATGAGGAAAGTTCTCTTGAAGTCGGAGAAGGAGGCAGAGAACCCAGCCCAAAGAAACAATTTGTTTCGAACTGCTTGCAAAACTAAGGATAGAGTATGCAAGGTCATAGTGGACAGTGGTAGCACATACAATCTTGTATCTATAGAGATGGTATAAAAGCTGGAGCTAGAGACTATTGTACATCCAAGCCCATATAGAGTTTCGTGGCTACAAAAAGGACATCAGGTAAATGTCACTAAAAAATGTTTAGTTGAATTTAAAATAGGAGGATATAAAGATGAAATATTATGTGATGTCATTCCCATGGATGTTTGTCATCTATTACTGGGTAGACCATGGCAATATGACAGAAACGTTGTTCATGATGGGAGAAAGAACACATACACCCTGGAGAAAAATGGTAGGACTCACATGTTTCTTATGATTAAGGATAAAGAGGTGAAAACAGAGATGAGAAACACTATACTTCTCATGAGTGGGAAGGAATTTTTTGATGAGATTAAGAAGAAGGAAGACACACAATTTATTATGGTCAGGAAGCCCAAAATTGTTTTGACCAGTACGAGGATAGATGATCTACCAGAAGAAATTCCGGAATTGCTGGAAGAATTTGCTGATATAGTAGTGGACGAACTACCTTGTTCGTTGCCACCTATCAGGAGTATAATTCATCACATTGATCTTATACTTGGAGCCAGTTTGTCAAACAAAGCAGCATGTCAATTGATGCCACAGGAAAATGAAGAAATTAAGAGGCAGTTCCAGAACTTAATGGACAAAGGATTGGTTCGAGAAATCTTGAGTTCATGCGTTGTTTCGATAGTGCTCAGCCCAAAGAAAGACGAAGGCTGGAGAATGTGTACATACTCAAGTGAGATCAATAAGATTACCATCATATACAGATTTCCATTACCAAGGATGGACGGCTTGATGGATTTCTTGAGTGGAGCAAGGTTTTTTTCAAAGATTGATTTGAAAAGTGGGTATCATCAAATTCGAATGAGAGAAGGTGATGAATGGAAGACAACATTCAAGATGAATGAGGGGTTGTATGAATGGATTTTCATGCCATTTGGTTTAACGAATGCGCCCAGTACTTTCTTGAGGTTGATGAACGAAGTCCTGAAGGATTTCATTGGGAAATTCGTCATTGTATATCTTAACGATATATTAATTTTCAGCAAAACAGAAGCAGAACACTTAAAGCATTTAGTTGCAGTAATGAGGAGATTACAACAGGAGAAATTGTTGATTAATATGAAGAAATCATCATTTATGAGGACATAACTCATTTATTTGGGTTTTGTTATCTCTGCAAATGAACTGAAAATGGATCCGAAAAAGATAAAGGCGATCAAGAATTGGCCATCGCCGAAGAGCGTGTTTGAAGTTCGAAGCTTCCATGGTTTGGCTAGCTTCTATAGGAAATTCATCCGAAACTTCAATGGAATTAGCACACCGATGATGGATATGGTGAAGAAAAGACATAAATATTTTCACTGGATGGAGGAAGCAGAGAAGAGTTTCAATCTGCTGAAGAAGAAGATCATTGAGCAACCAATTATGGGTTTGCCAGATTTTAGCAAGACATTCCAGGTCAGGTGTGATGTGAGTGGATTTTCAATTGGAGCGGTATTGATCCAAGACGACAGGCCAATCGCATATTTCATTGAAAAACTAAATGAGGCAAAGATTAAGTAGTCCACATATGACAAGGAATTTTATGTTGTCATACAAGAACTGAAGAAATGGAGACACTATTTGGTTCCCAAAGAGTTTGTTTTGTACAGTGATAATCATGCTTTACAATTCGTGACTCGACAGGAGAAGTTGAACCAAAAACATGCTAAATGGGTTGAATACATGCAAAATTTTACTTTTGTGATTAAGCATATTTCTGGAACTGCTAACAAATATGTTGATGCTTTGAGCAGGAAATGTTTKCTTATGCAGGAATTCAAAGTCAAGACTTTGGGTTTTGATAACCTCAAAGAAATGTACAAGGATGAYCTAGATTTTAAAGAGGCATATGAGGCATCTGAGAATCCAATTCTCAGGTACAGGAGTCAATGGACTCAATACATGATCCAGGATGGATTATTGTTTAGGGGAAATCAGTTATGTATTCTTAAGTGCTCCATGAGGGGGAATTTGCTGARGGAAAAACATAGTGRAGGATTGGACGGACATTTCGGTCATGAAAAAATGTTCTAAAAGTTGAATGGCTCATATTTTTGTCCAGGGATGAGGACAGATGTCAAGGAATTTGTAGACAGATACAGAATTTGTCAACACACCAAGGGAAAAAGGCAGAACGCAGGGTTATACCAACCATTACCGATACCTGAAAGGCCATGGGATGCAGTGAGCATGGATTTTGTATTGGGACTGCCAAGGACATAGAGAGGATATTATTCAATCTTTGTGGTAGTCGACATATTTTTAAAAATGGCACATTTCATACCATGCCAGAAAACGAGTGACACAACTCATATTGCAATCCTGTTTTTCAAGGAAGTTGTTAGACTTCACGGCTTGCCAAAGAGTATCATGTCTGATCGAGATACCAAGTTCATAGGGAATTTCTGGAGGACCTTATGGAAGAAGTTGGGGACAATTTTTTCTTTTAGTTCAACATATCATCCCCAGATGGATGGATAGATAGAGGTCGTGAACAGGAGCTTGGGAGATTTGTTAAGAAGCTTAGTGACTGAACACCACAGTCAATGGGATCACATTCTACCACAGGCGGAATTCGCTTACAATGATTCACTCAATAGAAGCACAGGGAAGATTCCATTCCAGATTGTATATGGAATGCAGCCAATAGGAGTTTCTGAATTGAAAGATTCAGAACAAAATGGATTCAGGAGTGCTAGTGAAAAGGACTTTGCAGAAGGAATGAAGGAGCTTCACAGTCGAATCAAGGAGCGATTGCAGGGTTCAAGTTAGGAGTACAAGCAAAGAGTAGATCAACACAGGTGAGAACTTCAATTTGAAGTTGGTGATCTGATTCTTGCGCATCTGAGGAAGGAGAGGTTCCCAAGGGGAACGTATAATAAGCTGAAGATGAAAAAGATTGGACCGTGCAAGGTCATAAGGAAATTTGGGGCAAACGCATATGAGATTGAATTACCCGATGGGGTTGGAATCTCATCGATATTCAATGTTGTGGATTTGTACCCTTACAAAGATAAAGAAACAGGAATAGAGGAGGAACAGAAAGAGGTTCAATGGACAAAACAAATGCCTGTAGTTGTAGAGCCATAGATGGAAATCATAATTGACAAAAGGGTTAGCAAAAAGACGAGGAGAAAAGAGTATTTTGAATACTTGGTCAAATGGAAGGGATATACAGTGAAGATGCTAGTTGGGAGGATGAAGCATTAATTCATAGGCATGGACAGACCGTGCAAGAGCTCATGAACAAGAGTTCATGAAAATTTTCAAGTGAGGAAGTATGATGCAGAAGCATCGTACAAAGCCAAATCCAAAGCACGCGCCTAGCCAAAGGAACAGTTGGACGCACAAATGGGAAAAAGGAGCACGTTTTTATGAAAACGTTTTAAATTTTGAGATTTGAAGCATTAATGTAATAGTTAGGAAAAGGCATACTTACATTTATGTTTTGGAGATATGAACAGATATGGAGAGATTACTCTCATATGTCGGATGTATTAGTCATTTAAGACTGTTAATGTAAAGTAGGTAGATTAGACAGTTTTAGAAGCATAGGAGTGAAAACGAATATAGACACCCTCACCCTTCTATGAAAAAAAAAAAAAAATTGATCATCATTCAGAATTCATAAGTTGAAGAGTTGTAATAGAGAGTTGTAGAGAAGAACCCATGTATAGGATCACTTGAGTTAATATATGAAGCTTGACTCATTTTCATGGTGTTGTGATGCTTACTGTTTGCCTTTGTTGAATGGTATGTTTACAGTTGCTTTGTTTCTCTGTATGCATTTGTTTCAATGCTGTGCTATGTGTATGATTTCATGTTGAGCGTATGAAGTATGAAAGATGAGAAGAATGAGTTTCAATTGTTTCTCTTCCTGAGAATTCCTGCAAGGAGTGTAGTGAACATCCACAAGGTGTCTGTTGACGAGGGTCTGAGTTTTATCTCAGAAAGCTCAGGAGAGATACCGTTGTTCTCATACCAGCTGAAGTGCAGGTGAAGCACGAAGCCGTGCAAGGTGTGTGTAGGCCAGTTGAAGCTTTGGATTTTATAAATCTAAAGAGAAGGTTGAAGGACCACTTTTGCAAAGAGTGCATAGGGTCGGAGACTCAAATAACCAGGGGTTATTTGAAGGTTTGCTGCAAGGAGTGCTAGCAGAGATCCTTTTGGGAAGCTGGAGTTTGCAAGTGAAAGATCGGGAAGGATAACACCTTTGAATTTCTCAAAAGGAGATGGAGGTCGAAATCGTCTCATAGAAGCCAAGTTCAGGAGGGAGGACACCGAGTCGTTTGGGTAGGAGTCATTAAGAAGTGCATCTGGTGGTCAGAATTCTCTGTGGAGAACTCGCAAAGTCGTGAGGACCTTAGGATCCAGAGGAGCTGCAAGGTGGTTAGGAGTTGGACGAATCCGCCACCCTGACATCAAGAATCAACATGGATCGTTGATCATGGTCTATCTAAGCCGTCAGATCATTTTGGGAATTCGAGACCGGTAAGTTTGGAGTGCAGGTCAAAACCCTTGGTCACTCAAACTCTCGGTTCGCAAAAGGGATTATCAGCAGTGGAATTTCAGAATTTTGGCATTTCAGGGTTCGACATTTTGGAAACCCTAATGACAAGGAGTCGGGGCGCTTTGCACTAAAAACCCCAAAGTCGAGAAATACGAAGTGTCTTTGGAATGGAATCCCAACATTTTGGCATTTCGGGGTCCGGGAAGTAGAGGAGACAAGTGATTTTTGGAACCGAGAGTTTCAAACCCCTGGTATGCGAAATCCCGAAAAAGGGTCGCTATTTCAGAATTCGGGGAATCATAAGGAAAGAGGAATGATTGTTGGGTCGTTCGCTCAAGTCCCAAAAAGTTGAATTTAGTGGCAACAGGTGGTGTGCGTTGGAGCGGTCAACCCTCATTGACAATTCGCATTTCAGAATTTGTCAAGAGTTGTGGGGATATATCAGGACTCTCTAACTCCCAAAACCCGAAGTCCTTTGTGGCTCAAACAAAGGGTTTGATTAACCCTTGGCGTGGTTTTAGTGAAGATCATGTGCGGATCTCAGCCTGAGGGCAGGGGGTCTGTGTCACATTTGAGGGATGTTTGTTCCCATGTGATTAGTGAGATAAATCCTAAAGGCTCTGCCCAGCCCAAGGCAAATTCAGGAAAGTCAAGAGGTGATAGCAACAACCAAGAAAGGGTTGCATCATAGACCGAAAAATATGGCTTTTGAATTTTATGTTGTTTATTGTTTTATGATAGTGGACTTTAGGGATTTTGGACAACATGTTTTATTTTGGATATATGAGTATCATTTTTGAAATAATTTCAATTTTCATGAGCTAAAATTGCCAAAAGTAAACATGTTGATGGGAGGCACAAGGTGGTGTTTTTTCTTAACTAAAGGATTATGTTATGATGACTATGATTGTTATGAACTAGAGGGAGTCACAAGGGGTCCCACCTACTAGTTATTATTTATATATGACCCTATTATGATTATTTCTTCCCCGCCCCCTAACTAGTAGGAAGTTTGTGGATGATATGTTGAGGCATTGGCCAGACCTTCCAACTCACCTTGGTGAATGCATGACCTAGTTATGTGGTATTATGTAGTAAATGCAGAGATGCATTGTGTAAATGTGGCCATGGGTATTGGCACATCGATTTTTTTTTATTTAGTAATTAATTGTTGCATTATGAAAAGCCTATGGTACTGAAAATACATAATGATGGATATATGCGTTATATTTAATATGAATACTAGTTGAAGGTGATCGAATTGTTGTATGTTACAATGTTGAGATCACTTTTTGGAGCTATTGAAAATATTACAAGTGGTATTAAAGGAATTATTGAATGCATTTTGGTGAATGCATGTATATATTATATAACATAGAAATGATTATGGTAACAACTGAAATGATGTGAGTATTACTAACTCATGAAGTTGAGAACACTTCAGGAGCTGTTAGATATTGCAACATGAAAGTTGCAGGTTAAAGTAGCTACATAATGATAAATTACAGAAAAGCTTCGTTGAGGGGACATAGTAATACAAATATTTATGGATAGAAGAAAGAAAATATTGGCTGATAATACATGTGTATGTAATGATGGGTTCATTCCATTCAATATTTGAATTCCATTTAATGTCAATAATTGATGGAAGTAATTGAATTGTAGTTGCAAACAATTCTGAGATCACTTGTTTCCGTGAAAATATATATATCATGTACATGAGAAACAAACAGTTTGTTTGGCTGACTGTAAATTGAGGAAATTGGAGGTAGAATGGTCTTCGATATGGAAGGGTTGTAAACCCATAAATAAGACCAATTCCTAGTGCTACAAGAGCCAAACATTATGAGCAGAAAATTCATCCCTGGAAATTTTATTTTCCTGTAGAAAATAGATTTCATAAATTAATAGTTACAAATTGTTATGTTATGCTAACAGTTTGTGTGGTTGAATGAAAGGTTGAGGAAATTATAGGGAGAATGGTATTAGATATGGCATGGATGTAAACTCATACATAAGACCAATTCTTGTTGAAACAAGAGCCAAGCATTATGAGAAAAATCCGCACGACTCATAATTTTATTTCCTGTATATAAACAGATTTGAGAAATTAAAAATTGTTATGATATGCTAACAATTAGTTTGGTTGATTCAAGGTTGAGAACATTGCAGGAATAATGGTATTGAGTATGGAATTGTTGTAATCCATAATAAACATTGATGCATGCAACTATAAGAGCCAAACAAATTATGAGTAGGAAGCACATCCTTGGAAAATTTGGTTTTCCTGTATAAAACAGATTTGACATTTATGATTGAACATTGTTATAATGATATCTCATGATGACTGTATGTGTATAATACAGATGATATGTTGGCTATGGAAGTTGGAATCTCGGGAAAAACAAAACTAGAAGGAAATCAAGCCCAATGATGAAGGCATAGAATGAAGAAAGTTCAATGGACTTGTTGCAACTGGATTTCTTGGAGCCGCAACTTTGAAACTTCCTGGTCGAGTGCACTGGAACCCTTGAGAGAAGTGGAACAACCTGAGGGACTGCACGGTAGAGAAATGGGTTCATTTATTTCGGTTCTGAAGGTTGATAGAGAAGGAGAGTTCGCTAGTTGGAACTGTTGCCACAAATATAAATTTTGAAGATCATTATACATGTTTTGCGTCAGAATGTCTGTGTGCATGTTTTATTTGAGGCCAGAGTGCCTATGTATATTAGCAATTGGATAGACTTCCTATGTTGAATAAATTCTTGTGAGTCTAGTGTTGTAATGTTAATAACATCGGTGCCCACAGGGGTGTAGACCGATTGGCAAGTGCTGTGTAAATGGAAGGAAATATGTAAAAAGAGGTCTCAAGGTCGATTCTCACCCCGATTTACTTGGAGGGAGTGCTTGCAGGCTGTGCATTCTCCCTAGGGGTTATAAAGCAGCCGACAAGATTCGACCCCGTGTCACGCAAGTACGATACTGTCATTTTTATCAATTCCCCTTGTACAAAAAAAAATGTTAAGAACATCAGTATGGTGTTGTGCACTAAGGACAAAGTCAAAATAAGGGGAGGGGGATGTAACACCCCCGGTTTTGATCCCTATGAACTAGAATGTATTATGTAAATGTGAGTTAGGTTGGTGAGCTGGTAAAGTTGAAAAGGGGTAGGAGTGCCTAGGAAATGTAATACTTTTATATACATTAATAAAAAAATACATTGTTGGCTACAATACGGACAAGGACAAGATATAGGGTTCTATGATTTCACGAGAGAGGGGGCTTAAGGGGCTAAGTTTTTTTATTGTATTTTATTTACCCATTTTGGTTTTAACTGAGAAAATTGGTTACATGAGCTTCTTGGGGGAGGCCATGTGGTTCTCTGATTTCCAAGTAGTTATATAAACAACTTTGGGGTTCACTTGTTCTCCTCCATTCACTCTTACACCCTTCTCACTCTTTCATTTTTTGGTGTCTCATTCTTGCTAAGTCATGTGCTCTTGGTATAAGCATGGAATGAATGGTTGGAAAATGAGAACCATTGTTATATGGTTGTAATAAATTATTGATCATTACATGAGGGAATTGATGCATGAGTGCATCAGATTAATGGCAGTTCGAAAAGAAATGTCCACAACTGAGAATCCTTGGAGTTTCCAACAGGGAGATTTCCTAACCAATAGCACTAGATCCCTAGAGAGAAATGGTACAGCCTGAGGGATTGAGGGGCAGAGAAAGGTGTTCATTTCTTTGGGTTGTACATGATGAAGGGGAAAGAGAGATAGAAATTAGGATTTGTTGTGTGGTTGGGAAACCTGAGAGCTAGTTAGCCAACTGTTGTGTGTTTTAGATTTGGCCTAGGACCCATCCTTATGGATTCATAGCCCTGGCTCAAGGGTGACCTATTATTGAAATCAAATGAACACCAATGTCTATGGTTGGGAGGAACGTCCTTGGTCTGCAACTAGTTGGTGAATGTTTATTTATAAAGATAAGTGCTCTCTATGTGTTTTATATATAATGTATTTTTTGTTGTGTATTTAATTATATCTTAGATGTATTTTTGTGTGCATTATTGTTCATTCTTTGTTGTGCATGGCACACTATTTATTTTTGTTATGTTGTAGCATAGATCTTGATTAATGCATGTGAGTCTTTCCTGCTTAATTTCGAATTAATTATTATCATAATTCAAAATCGGTTCAGAAGTGAGTTTTGGAGGTAGCGTGGCCATCCTATGGGTGGGTGGGTACGTTACACAAACTCTAAAATTTGGTCACATAAATATGATTTGTACATGCTAATGGTTGTATCATGCATTTCATGTACCCTACTGTTGAGTGCGTCAACCACCTTGTTGTATTTTCCTTTGATATGCTTTATGTCAAAGTCATACTCACCGAGGAATTCTAACCACCCACTTTGTCTGACATTTAAACTTGGATTTCCAAATAGATATTCATACCACTATGGTATGTTCTCAACTCAAATATTTTACCCATGAGATAGTGTCGCCACATCTTCAAGGCATGCACTATGGATGTGAATTCTAAGTCATGAGTAGCATAGAGACTTTCATGCTCTTTTAACTTTATTGATTCGTAGAATATCATATGCTTGTTCTGAATAAGGACTCCATTGACCCCTTACTTGCATGCATTCATGCACAGAACAAAGTCTTCATTAGGATCAACAATTCTCAAAATTGGCGAACTTGTAAACAAACTCTTCGAGTGCTGAAAATTTCTTACACAATCATAAGTCCACTCAAAGTGCACAACTTTATTTTGAAGGGATGTAATTGGCTGCACAAGTTTTTAGAAGCCTTCAATAAACATTCTATAATAACTTGCAAGTCTCATGAAGGACCTCACCTCTGTGACATTTATTGGGGTCGGACATCCCTCAATGACCTTTATATTTTTTGGATCCACATCTATTCCTTCCTTGGAAATGATATGACCCAAATAATGAATTTGTCATTGGTAAAATGAGCAGTTTCTCAACTTTGCATACAACTGATGCTCCCACAATACTTGTAGCACCATCCTTAAGTGTTTCTCGTGCTCTTCGTCATACTTGGAGTAAATAAGTATGCCATCTAGAAATACAATGAAAAAATTATCTAAGTAATTTCTAAAAAATCCATTCATCAAACATATGAAGACAACTGGTGCATTTGACAACTTGAATGGAACCACTGTGAACTTGTAATGTATGTAACTCGTTCTGAAGGCAGTCTTATGTTGTATCATGTTGTCATTGATGCCAATGGTTTGATTGATTGATGTCAAGTGATGAATTGATTGATAGGATTGATTGATTGATGGTTGATGAACAATGTACATGTATTGTCCTTGATGAGAATGATAGATGTCAAGTGGAAACCAATCGATGAATATTGATCAATGTGTTTTCATTGATATGATGAAGATGAATCAATGAGTTGTCATTGATACATAATGCATAGTTGATGTATATGATGCAGTGGTGGATTGATGCAAAGATGAATCATTATTGTATTATCATGATTGATAAGGTGTACAAATGGATGAACTCCAAAGTGGTCCCCTTATGGTGAAAGTCCTCATGGGAAGACACTTTATGGATTGAGTTATCCTAGAAGAATGGTTGGAGGACCCATGCCTGTATGTGGAATAATGAGATGAAGATCAATAAAGTTATTGGTGAAACTATCCTAGATGGATAGTGTTTGTCATGTCATTTCTAGTGGTATGTGGAATGTCACATAACTCCTCATGGGTTGAGATTTATGGCTTTACGAAGTTGAAGGAACCCCATATGAAGGCTTGAAGCCCCCAAGGTCAAAGAAGTCAAAGTGACCTAAAACAAGAAATCATTATTTAAATGATAAAGTAAAGTGACAAAGTCAAGGTGGATTATTTAAATAATAAATAGAAGTGACAAAATCAAGAAATGATAAAGTAAGGTGACAAAATCAAGAAGGAATATTTAAATGATAAAGTATTGGAGAAATTTATGTTTATGGAAAGTGGTTAACCCTAAAATAAGGAAATTAGGTTTGAGTGACCTAGAAATGGGTTAAGTGACCTGGAGTATGAAAGTATAAATAAGATAGCTATGGACTCTTGCAAATCATCCTTTTTGTGGATCAATGGAGAGATTCTTGTGAGAATATCTTTTGGAGTATTGATGGAGAGCATCTTTGGTGTGGATCTCTTGAGCATGATTGAAGATCTATTCTGAGAAAGAGAGCATGAGGAGGATCTCATAGATGCATCAAAGCTTTGACAATATCGGAGATCTTGATGGAAAAAATATTGGAGCTTCAGAAACCCTAGTTTCTGAGGTGTATGCGGGTTGTAATGGGTCAGGGCGCATACATACACAGGCTGTATAAGGACAGGTCACATACAGTAGAAAAAATCATGAAGATTTGTATTTGAGATGATGGTAAGTTGTTGAAGACTGAAGTAGGTTCCAGATCTGCATTCTATGGGCACAGATCTGTCACTGAGACACTGGTATGGTTACATTATTATCTTGATGGATACTATTGTTGGTTGTGTTGTGAATGATTATGGCATTCTTGGTATGGATGTTGTGATATGATTTATGTTGGCTAATAGAGTGAGTAGAACACTTATGATTCAGTACTGATATGATGGCTATAGTATGTTGATTACTTATGCATGATTGAGTAGCATATATATTGATTGGTTGTGGAGAATAAATAAGCTATTGGAGAGCTTGGATGTGTTGTGACTGGATGGTGGTTAGTTTGGACAGTGAGAGATAGAAGACAATGATGAATTGGTTGTAGAGGATCTAATTTTATATTGAAGGACAAACCCTAATAGCTCAGAAGATATACACAGGATGTTGTATACACTATCTATGTACACACGCGACCTGTAGTGAGCCAGGGCACGTACACACGCAGGCTGCACTACTGACAGGTCGCGTACCTGTTGACATATTGATCTATGTTGAGGATTGTTGCCTCATATCAGTTGGTGCTGAGAATGTAAGTTGATTCTTCCATATAGAGATGGTGCTCTTGTAGAGTTGTACTCTATTCAGTTGTTGTTGGAAAACCCCCGGATTGTTTTTCATAATAAAAAGAAAAAGTGTACATACATCTTGTGTTCTTTGTGATGATGACTTGTTGATGATATATTGTTGATATATGTTCACATCTAACTGGTTATAAATGACAGCAATGGGTAATAAAAAAATGTTGAATGTTAACTAAGGAGTTTTTTGTAAGAGGGAAGTTTTGATAAAAAGATCCCCACACTCATTCACCCCC
>JASDQU010375052.1:45971-77498 GCA_032191745.1 Picea mariana | reverse complement strand
CCCCTCCCTCTAAGTGTGGTAGGTGTGTCCAACATCTTATTGATGTCTTATTCTTTAATTATCACTTGGTGATATCCATATTTGAGATCAATTTTGGAAAATATATGCACACCCCTCAGTTGATCAAAGAGGTCATCTGTCCTTGGAAAAGGATACTTGTTATTTACTATTACTTTGTTCAACTGCATGAAGTTGATGCAAAGTCTCAGCGTACCATCCTTCTTCTTCACGAACAATACTGGGGCACTCCAAGGTGACACACTTGGGTGTATGTACCCCTTCTTCAAAATCTCTTCAAGTTGCGTCTATAATTCCTTCAACTCTAGCGTACCCATCCTATAAGGAGTCTTGGATACATGAGCTTCTCTCGGCATCATATTTATAGAGAAATCAATATATATTTTAGGTGGCAAACCCAATATCTCTTTAAATACATCCTCAAATTATTTTAGTACTGCAAAGTCTTCAACATTTGTGTTATGAGAAATCTTACCCTGCAGATAGGTTAAGCTCCCCTTTGGAACAAGACCCCTTTTTTGGTCCAAAGATAGAAGTAAACAAATGGTTTTTACTTTCCTTATAGATATAGTTCATAACCAATYGGAATGATAAGGAGAAAGAGTATAGTGTACCTTTTTTCAATGTTTCTCCTCATTGATCCAAGCTCCTTAGCATGAGTCGAGCCTACGATGAACAACAAATAAATCCTTTCTCCTACTCTATGTGATTAGATAAAAAAAWATATATCTATACCTGATTTGACTTAAGCATAGACATTACAACGAACAATCATAATGAAAGGAATAGGCCAAGTTAATATTAATGGAAATCCAAAAGAAGGAACTTACAAATCAAGTTGATGTCATTACAATATTCTCCAAGCTCTCTTCATCGATCCCTTGCATGAAAATATTGAGATCAAAATGTTGATACTTCAATGGATTCTTTCTCCCAGGATCAAAGGTTTGACACCTAAAATCTTCATCCCCTCACCATGGAAATGCCTTCAATTTAAAGGATTGGGAGGCTCAACCACCATGGAATAATTAGGGAATTGGTTGAGGATATGGCTCCAGAAGTTGGTATTTGATCTTAAGATGGTGCCATATGATAGGATTTGACCCAAAAAAGCCTCATCCCTTCAAATTTGTCTCTTAAGAAAAGGAGAGATTTGCCATATTTTCCTTTAACCAAAATGGCACTCCCCTTGAGTTAGAGACAGGGTGACAATGGTGATCCCTAAATAAAGCCAAGGGGAATGATCCTATGAATTTGTGCTCTCCCAACATGGCTAGGGGGTCTCCACCCTTCATAAATGCTCAAACAATGGTCGAATTTCCAACTGAAAAGCATGTTTCTGGGGGTCATGGAAAATTTCTTTCACGGTTTCAACAAGTTGTGAAACTTGGAAAAGTGCATGCAACACTTAGTGAGGTGTATACAAAACTTCAAAAAGTGCATGTGTCACTTAGTAAGGTTCATACGACACTTTTCGAAAATTGCGACACTTGTGACACTTAGGGTGCCCCACTTAAGTGTGGAATTTTGATGTGTAACAATTTGGAACTGTATCCTTAGGTGCCTCTTCCATGTGTGTTGAAAATACTTGACATCTGTTCCTGTATATTTTCTTCAATTGCAAGGCTGAAACTTCTCTAATAGTTACAGCTCTTGGAATTCCTTGAACTATTTTTAAGTTTCCTTCCTCATCCAAGCAAATAAATGCCTTATTTTAACAGTCTAGAACAACATGATGCTAGTCCAACCAATCCATACCAATGAAGAAATCATAAGATCCCAAAGGTATGATATTCAAATCATCTTTTTTTCTCATCCCATTCATATCCATTAAACATGCGTTAACCATCTTATTAATTTTTTTGTTTTCCCCTATAGCTAACTGGACCAACCAAGGTTTTACAAGATTTCTTCTTGGAAATTGGAGTCTTTCCACCATCTTAGAATCTATATAACTATGGATAGCTCATGAATCAATTAAAATAGCAATGGGTTGGTCATTAATCTTACCATCCACTTCAATCATGTGCAACTGAAACTCATCTTGCTTGTTATCCAAGGCTGCGTAGATCCTTGATACATTTATTCCCATGTCTTCAACTGTCACAACTTGTTGTACATTGTGCGCAGTCCTCGCTTTATTACCTATTTAAGGGAAATATATGTACATATGATCTCCACCACAACCCCAACATTGAATAGGTTGTTGCCTTGATTTTTTTCCCACTATCTTCATCATTCTAGGCTCCTTGGGAGTTGGTTGTCCTTTTGCGGTATTTTTGAAAAATGGTGGATTATTCCGCTTTTTCCTCTATTCCACCTTGCTTTTCATCTTTTCTTCCCAAGCCTTTTGGAAATTCAGTCTTTCCCTTTGCTGAACATAAAGAAATTTATCACACCTTATGGTTTCCTCCAATGTCTTGGGGTCATCATATTGTATCTTGTCACTGATAAATTAGGGAAACCCACTCAGGTACCTTTGAATTTTAACTCGCTCATCCTTGATGAATGTAACATATTTCAAGAGCTCTAAGAATCTTCTTTCATACTCATCTATTTTCATACTCCCAAGGTTGAGTTCAAATAACTCCTACATTTTCTTTTCATAGTATCTCTTGGTTAAATATTTCTTTTGAAAATATCTCTTGAACTCCCCCTAAGTTGTAACCTTATTTTCATCAATGTGTTGCACTTGCATGAACTGATCCCACCACATTGATGCTTTTCCTTTTAGTTGATAGATGAAAATTCTCCCTTATACCTATACAAAATAATTATGTAGCTGGAAGTACTTCCTCATACCTAGCAGTCAGGTCTCAGCATCTTCATCCTTCTTGTTCTCACCGTCAAAGGTAGGAGGCTTGATCTTATTCATTTCTCCCTATAGCTCATCCACCCTGATCCTCCTCTTATGTTTTCTAACAGAAGATGGACTTGAGATACTGTGCACTTTCCTAAATGAATTCTTTCGCGAGTGGTGGTGTTTCCTATCATCACTTCTTGTTTCTCTTCTTTCACCATGAGACCTGTGACTTCTTGAATTGCTTGACTCTGTCTTCTTATCCATGTTCTTTTCTATTATATCCAAGCTTTGCATCAACTTAATATTGAAGCCATCTTGTTGCTCCTTGGATTTCATAAGCCTTTCATTATCAACTTTATAACTTTAGACATATTTTTTCATTACCTTTATGGTTTCTACCAATTTTATGCACTCCTCCTTGGATTATGTACTATCAACACCCAAATCGACATACAAATCCATGAATTCATCATCATGGTTGTAAGTTCTTTGCACATATTCCATTCTTTTTTACTTTCTGCATTGATTATATCATGCTCTAATCACTGTTAATTCTGCAAAATGTGCAGGAAATAAGATTTGTTAGACGAATTCATGCAACAACTTCATGAAAACTCTACACCATTTTGTCAGAATCCTTTCTTCTGATTTCTTGGATGATTTTAACGTCCCAATTCCAAAATTTATGGGTTAATAATTGGACTCCTTTCTCCAAAACTTTCCCATCGAATTCTCCCTTGCACAATTCTAAGTCTTGCACAATATATCATTGTCATTTGGAATTCATCCAAATACCCTTTTACTCTTTCCTTCTTCCTTATAAAGCGTGTGGGTGCACTGGTATTCAACACATATCAATGTGCGATGTCAATTTTTAACATATACACTGTGTATCAATATTATGCATCCACCACAAGTTTTGCTCCATGCAGCCCCAAATTTTTAGTGCACACACCCGTACGCCATTGTTTTCTAAGCATTTCCAATGCCACACCCTACAGCCAAAATTTAGTGTGCACATTTGCGCATTCTTATTTTATGCATACCATGATTGTGTTATAATTCCAAATTTGGTTACTTACAAGTCTGAATTTTTCCTTAAGTAGAAACTCAACCCATGCAGGCTCAGTGTTGAAACCAAAGATCTAATACCAATTTATAACGTACCGAGCCTCCTAGTTGGGTAATACGCTTTGATACCAAACTGTAATATCCTTTGTTACCAACACTATAAAAATGATTTGATACCACTTTGTAACATTACCGTTCTCTGATACCAAAATGTAACATACCCAACCTCCTAGTTGGGTACCGCGCTCTGATACCAATATGTAACGTTCCCAACTTACTATTGAGCAATGCTACTCCAAAATCTAGTGCATATATTCTACTCTATAAATTGGTTTGTGCATAAATACTTGAAGTAACGTGCTTGACTCCAAGCTAGGTCGTTCCACACAAACTTTCCTCTTCTGACACAACTTATAGTAGTGGAAGTAACACAATACAACTGTGTGCACAAGAATACTAAGCACATAATAGTATTGTGCATGTAATCCACTCTGAACACATCAATACTACTACACGCACAACCATTTTGGTGTTGCACGCAGATTCATTTCTCCTTGTGCGTGCAGACTGCTTCCATGTTTGCACAATCAAATCCAACCTATTGTGTGAACAAAGTATTTCCCTATGCAGACGACCATTATAACCTCGCCTTAAATACTCATTACCATTATTATAAGGTTAACTTAACAGGAATAACTAATAATAATTGTCATGCTCCGCATGTACAACTACAAATATTGAATATCAACACCACATTTACATGTGCAAGCAACATTACAGAGAATAACAACAATTAATTATATGAAACATCATACAAGAATTAAACCCATGTGGAAAATAGATAATTAGTCACACAGTGAGTGAGACAAGCACATAAAGGACACTTATCTTTTATGAAAAGTCACCAACTGTGTGCAGAGCTCAGACTTTCCTCCCATCCATATACTTTGTTTCTCATATACTTTCAGTAACATGTCACCCCTAAGATTGGGCTTAAACTCCACTAGGTCAAGAGGATTCCTAATGCCATGCTAAGATATGATAATCAACATAATTTTTCAATCCAAGGTGCCCAACTGCTACAACTAGCCTATAGTCTCTCATTCCCCACATGCATGCCCCACCCTAGGAAGTGTACCCCTTCTCTGCTCAAAAGTCATTCGACTACCCCACTTCGTTTCTAGGGATTCAAAAAAAGGCCAAACAAGAGGTCTCGGAGCACTTCAACTAATGCCTAGTGCACCAGGGAAAAATTCCCAGCAAAAATATCACCTGGAGAGAATGCTCACAGGCTTGACAACCTGCCTCTTCGTCGACAAATATCTCACCTGAAGAGAATTCTCACGAGCCTGAGAACCCACCTCTTCAACAGAAAATATCTCACCTGGAGAGAATGCTCACGGGACTAGAAACCTGCCTCTTCGACCACCCATCGGTTTTTCCCAAGAACAGGGTTATACAATGGCAATAAATTATAGATTCACCCCCCCCCAGAGGAGTTTCACTAAGGCCAACAATATATATTTCATTCCTTAAATTGCACACTTGTCACCTTCAAAATTAGCTTTAGCCACATGGTAACTCATTCCCATCCCTCAGGAACTTAGGATAAATAATTATCCATAAATTAAACTTTTCAGAAATATTAAAAAAATATTCCCTTCGACTTAATTCCCCTTGGCTTAGCCCCCACTTTTCTCTTTTTTGGTGGAGTTTATCCCCCCATCTCTTTCTGGTTGATCTCTCTATGTGCAACGATGTGATATTATTAATAACTTGAGTGTGATTACATTTTACAATAATAGGTGCACTGGCCTATTTGCATCCTGACTCACTAGCCCCCCCCCCCCNCACATATAGATAACTCGGTTCAATTCACACTACAAGGTAATCCCCGCACACTTACTCAAGTGCACGCAACACTATGAAATGTGCACATCCTTTCTTTGATATCAATCCTCGTGCACTACTCAATTGCATGAAAAACCAAAACTTGGTGCCAATGACTCACCAACCTATATGTACATTTACATTTACAATCCGTACCAACGGCTCACTAGCCTATATGTACAATTACAAATGGGGTTTGGATTAGGGGCACTACATCACTCTTGAGGCCTAAACACTTGGTTCTTCAATCTTCAGCTCCAATACACTCCATATATGCTCCAACATGCTATATAATTTACCCTCCATGGTTGCACTAGCTCCAAGCTCTCTTCCTTCCTCTCTACTTGCTCCTCATGCAAAAAAACTCAATATGTAAACATTGTTGTCCCAACCCATACGAATTTATTTCCTTTGGCTTGCTTATTTGACTCACACAGTTCCCCAAGTTGATTGTACTCAACCCCCATGTGCCCAATAACTTTGGGATGTGACTACTCACACCCACCCTCTTACACGCATTCAATAATTGGCTTTGGGAACACTCAATCGTAAATTATAAAGTTCATATACAAATAGCAATTTTAGGAAAACGGTTTGAATTAATATACATGGCTAATTCCCCCCTTGGACCCCCTCTTGGCCATTATCTTAGACTCTCCCCTCTCTTGTCGATTAATTCAGCCCCCAACTATGTCCATGTCCCATTAGCAGTTGGCATCACATTATATTATTAAAACATAGAAATACGATTTGCATATTACATCGCCTTGGTCATAGCCACACATTATATCTACATAATCATTAATTAAACTGAGGATTACAGTGGGGATGTTACAGTACCCCTTTTCCCCAAGAGTGACAACACTTGAGTAGGACACATATCATGGCCAACAAGGAAAAATAAGGAAAAAACCATAACTTCCAAGCATCATGATTCATTATCTAACTTCAATCCATGATCCTTACCTAAATTCCCAATACATTAAATGTAAACACTTTGTATGAAACAATGGATAATGTACCTCATGTGTGCGAGACCACCATCATCAAGTGAGAATGTTGATCAAGTGAATGAGCTAGCAATGATGAGGGAGAGGCATATGATGGATTTTTGTGGTGGAGAATGTTGTACTTCATCTCTAGGACCATTGTTTGCAATGTGGATCATGAAAAATGATCTCCTCTAATTACCCTTAGGTGAGAGGGGGTAACAGTACAGAATAATGCTCCTATTGTAGAGGTGAGAGTGGAGTTGTAAGGGAACATGTGTAGTAGTATGAAGGGAAAAAACATATATTTCCACCAACTAATATATAAACTGGCCATTTATTAAGAACCTTGGCCTATTGGTTATGCAAGTGACTTCTTCATGGTTTCTTTCATGTTTTATATGTATACTATCATATAATACATTCTTGGATGTAGATGTTTCAAACCAAGACTTAAAGGAGTTACATAATTTTTATTAACATTTTGAGTGTATTTGTCTTCCATTGTTAGCATTATCTAGGAGGGATTTTCCAATCTTTGAAGACTACTAGAAAAGCAATTCATTTTGCATGTGAATAGAGGTATAGTGTCCTTTATAAAGGTAGAGAACTCTATACAATATTGAGAACAGGGCCCGGAAACATAATCATGCATAGGATCTACGTTGGTGAAACAAGTGGGATATAAGTCCCTCATTTATGTATCATATGGTGTTAGAGAAGTTTCATCCTTGACCGTGACATATACCAAAAATTTGAACAGAGCAATACAAACCTCAACATGGGTAAAGCAAGCAAAGGAAAGTTGGATGAATAAAGCACCAATAATGCTTATCTTTGAGAACAGAACGAGCACTTGAAGGAGCGGGTCAAGATGTTTGAAAATATGATGGAAGGTATAAATAAGCACCTTGAGACCTTTGTCAAATTTCTACCATTGCTAAGGAATAATATTGAAGAACGACAAGACACCCTCACAACATTCATGAAGGATTCAAACAATAACATAACACAACTTTTACACCTTGGTGAGAAGGTCATCCATATGGAAAACTGACAAGAATATAGGCTCACTCAGATGATGGCACAACCACAAAAAGGGTTAGCAAAGAAGGAGGAGGCCTTAGTAAAGCTCGAAGCAATTGTCCAAGAGCACAAGAAAGTAAGGCCACTTTTTGTTGCTACTGTTGAAGCCAACACTATGATGAGACTACCTTGGTATCACCTTCTGTAGATACTCCTCAAGAGCATCTTGGTGAATTTGAAAAGCATACTAGAGACGTTTGTTCCAAGATCCTAAGGTAGATGGGTTATTATGGACAAGGGCAAGGAAAGAGAAGATGATGCATCTTGAGCCCCATTATAGCTACACTATGGGTCAAGCATGAAGGCCTAGGCTTCAATGGTATTCATGCAAATTCCATGACCATGAAGACTATTTTTGTGAATGTTAAAGACATGTTGGATTTGGCCTTCTCATCAGGAGAAATAACATTGGTAAGTGAAGGTGGTATCCCACTACCACCTCAGATTTATTATGGCATATTGAAGGAGGGAAGCGATGAGAAGAGCTCATAGAATCAGCCTACACCCGCACTTAGATAAAGTAGCAAGAATATCAGCCAAGGAAAGAAGAATAAGAAGACCATGAGGTATGCGTCAAACGAGGCCTTCTTTGTTTGTCATTGTTGCAAGAAGAGAGGCCATAATGTTTCCATTCTCATGTTGTGGAAATAAAGGCCATCACGAGGTATCCTACTAGGATGAGCAAGCCATATGTCACATGCTTGATATTTTTTAGAAGAAGACGAACAAGAAGAATTATCTTATACAACAACAAACTCAGAGGCACACGAAGAAAAGGACTATCTCAAGGAGTCTATACCAAAATGCCAATAATTTTTTCCACCATTGCAATTTAAGTGGTCATTGGGAAGCAAAATGATGGCGACTTCATCTAGAAATTCACCCTAGAAACCACTCATCCAAGATAAGATTGTTGTGAGTGAATATTGAGGAATATGAAGAGTTGCCTACATCTCTAGTCCACGGGGAATTTTTTTTCCAAGGAGGGATAACAACACTAGAGGGCATTAACACAAACAAGATGGACAACAGGTTGATGCCAAGTGAAACCACAATCCAGTTCTTGTTTTTGATATTGCATCTCAAGAACCCCTTCTTGGAGATGTGCCAAAGAGTGATGTGCATAGGTCAACGACCTTATGGATGTTTGGAGAACTTCAAAAGTGCTTGTAAGCATGTGAAAGCACCAAAGAGTTCTTTCCATGATAGAAAGCAATTGATCATAGCAAATGAATGGAATCACACTTCCCTTGAGGAGTGTTTACATGATGGTAGTGTGTTTGGGTCACATTAAACAAGAATACCAACATTTGACGTGGCTTCATGACTACCAAGATGGACGATCTCCAAAATAGAGAGAGATAAGAATGAGTGTTGAGTCCAAAGTTTATATCTAATGATTACTCAAAGATGAGAGTCAGTGAGTAGACTTCTATGTTGTGAGAACAAGTGAGCTAGCAACTTGAGCTAGAGCCATAGCCAAGAATGGAGCCAATAGTCAGAGCCACGAACTACAGCCAGAGTCATAGTTTTTTCCAGGAGCTAGAGTTGGAGCCATACTCTAGATAAGAAGACATAAGACACATTGATATAGATTTGTTTCTTTGATATTTTGGAGACCAGAAAGCCTATAACATCCCCACTATAATCCCTAGTTTGATTAATGCATAATATATATATGAATATGGCTATGGCCAAGCGATGTAATATGCGAAATGTATTTTCTGATTTTAATAAAAATAATTTGATATTATTTATTGGGAATATGGACAAAGATGGGGGATGATTAATCCAAAAGAGGGGGGAATTCCTAGGGGGTGTCTAAGAGGGGCCCAAGGGGGAAATGGTTTATGGGTATTAATTCAAACTCATATTTATGAATTTTATTATTATTTGGGGAAACCTTCTATTTATGTTTGAGTGTATGAGAGCCCAATCATTGAATACATGTCAGAGGCTAGGTGTGAGAGTCACATCCCATATTTATTAGCGAACATGGAGTTGAATTAAAATCAACATTGGGAAGAGTGACCAGTCAACTCTCTTGGGAAAATTGAGAAAATTTGTATGGGGAGATTTGGAAGATTTTTCAAATTCAGTTTTTGGCATGAACAAAAATGGAGAGAAGGGGAAAAGAGCACCATAGCTAGAACAAGGAGTCTAGGTGAATTATGGAGCATGATGGAGTGTTTTTGGAACGTTTTGAAGCTATAAGTTGAAGAGTCAGGTTGTTAAGCCTGAAGAGTGAACTCCTAAGTGATTTAATGCACTGTAACAACAAGTGTTTGTTGTGGGTTACTGGTAGTGTTCCTGGCAGTGAGTTCCCTTGAGGTCCTAGCAAAGATATTCCTGGTTACATGTGCCAGAGAAACCTTGATAAACAAATGGGATGCCCAATGAATTGAGAGCATTGAAGGGGTACATTCCTTGGGTTGGGTAGGTCAAGAGGAAGAGAGTTGGAGGAATTTCAAGATAGTTGTAGGAGAATAACAACGGGTTGTGAGATCTTGAGTTGTGAGTCGACTATGAGAGGCACCTTTATTTTGTCAATTCCTAGCCCAAGCTCGGGGCTGAATTGATGTTGAGATATGGAACAACAAGTCTATATTTGGGTGGAACGTCCTTCTCAAGCAGCTAGTTGCACAAACTTTCTTTTAAAGATAAATGTTTATCTATTATCTAAGTTTTCTTATGAGTCTTATGGATGTGCATTTTACTATGTGAATGAGAATGGTTTTATGAGTTGTTATAAATGATTTATTAACTACATTCATGTTCATTTATAATGATGTAGGTGCATTTAATGATGGGTATCATAATCTAATTAGTGCATGCATAACTTGTAGTTGATAAGCTACAAGAGATAAATTAGCAAGAAAATTTTCAATTAAATGTGTATTCTACATARTAATGTTCCTCATTTAAGTTGGGGATCATTACARATTGGTATAAGAGCCACATGCTCAACACTGAGCCTGCATGGGCTAGACTCAATACATGGAAGCTAATTTGAAAAATTAAAGCTCAGGGGATGTCTRCAAATTTATTTTTCAAATTACTCCAGTGAAATTGGGGAAAAATTCAGGATGAATTTGAGTAAATTGATATCAGGGGGTTAAAATCCCCAATTTTAACATTTGAATGGGTGTTTTTCGACCCATAATTGGTCAAATTTGGGATTTGTAGGATACCCATGGAGAAATTCGGAAAAGCCCCAATTTATACAACGAAATTCATTGAGAATTTAACATGGGAAGTGTCAAATTTCAGGTGTATAGGTTGAATTGACATGCACATGGTCTAAATTGGCCAGAATCTTAAATTCAAAGTTCATGGCGGCACTGGAAGAAAATTTGAAAATGGGCATTTTTGAAAATTTGGAAAATTATGAATTTTGGGAAAATTTGGGATTTTCCATACATGACATCAACGGTGATGTGGAGGCCATGTGTCAGTTGATGTGGCAATGATGACATGGAATTCCATGATGGTAGGTCCATGGTGGTAGCTAGTGGCACAGTGGTAGGCCTAGGTGGTGAGGTGGTATTCCACCGTGGTGGGGCTACTAGTGGAGTGGAAAATAATACCATGAGTGGTATTGGTAAGCAGTATTGCATCATGGAGGGATCGATTTTTAAAATCTATTTGGTGATGAAAACCCAATAGGAATGCATGTAACATCCCCATTACCAAACTGCTCTGATACCAAAATGTAATGTTACCCAACTTACTACTGAGAAATTTTACTCCAAAATTTAGTGCATAGATTCTACTCTAGAACATTGGTCTGCGCATAAATACTTGAAGTAACACCATCAACCCCAAGCCGGGTCATTCCACACAAAATTTCCTCTTTTTACACAATTTATAACAATGGAAGTAACATAATACAACTGCATGCACAAGAATACTATGCACACAACTTTATTATGCGTGTAATCCATTCTGAACATGTATCTCTGCTACGTGCACAACCATTATGGCGTCACATGCCAAATTTTTTTTTCTTGTGCACACAGAGTGCTTTCCTGTGCACACAAGTGAATCCAGCCTCTTATGCACATAGATTATTTCCCTGCGTGCATGACCATTCTAACTTCACCTCCGAGACTTATGACAATTATTATAAGGTTAGATTAATAGGATTAACATGAATAACTAACAAAAATTGTCATACTTTGTAACACACCTAAACCCCTAAGTACCCTTTTCAAGGAATGAGGTATTAAAATTTAAATTTTTGCAGGCATCTCAATATATCTTCTCGAGGGCACTATTGTCTTCTACTCGTCAAGAGCTTTCCAATGACTATCATCATGACCCATACTGAGTTCTGGATCAAAAGTTATGGCCTCCCAAAGTTATTAGGCCTCAATTGGCTCAAGGCCACCTTACTGCCACATGGTACCCCTGTGGCCTCTTAATACTCATGCCATCTGATGTGGCATCTTCCATTGGGCGTATTAAGTTCACGCACCCCATATTTGTACCTATCTTCATCATCTTTGGTATTTTTCTCCCACATAGCCTCAAATATTCCAACATTAACATTTTCGATGACAATATCATATCGGGATTGCGCTATAATCCATTGTCCATGGGTTGATCATCATACAACTCTAGTCGCATAAAAAATCCCCACTAGCATGGGGGTTATCACCCACCCCAAATCGATTCTCACATTAGTCATGTGGGACTTTCCATGGATCGACGGTTGTCACCATGCCACACTCTTACACCAATCAACGACGGTCGTTTATTTCCTATAGTCTATATCATCATTGACATTTTGGAAACACTCATCCATGCCAACCTTCCATATCTTGATGACAATACATATAAAATCCATGGTCCATATCTCATCGTCGTAGCTTCTCCGACAAAATCTATTGTCGTGATTGTCTATGGCGAGATCAACGATCGTTGACTTTCCTCTCTAGAATTTTGTTGGCACTCTACCAATGTATGGATGAGATCTCTCAATCAATGGATCCAATGGCCTAGATCATGGTTTAGGAATTAAGGACCTTTATGGGCCTCCAATACATTTGTGTCTCATCATCCCACCAAAAAGGTGACACCTGTCACCCTGGAAATGCCCTTGCTTCCTTATTGGCATGCCACGCCATTCATGGTGTCATCGTCCACTTTATTATTTGTAAGGGTTATTAGAAATTTATGATAGATATGAACTCCAAAATCTCATAGATCCATGTTTCTCGTTGTCAGTGATTCCTCATCATCATCGACATTAGGTGTTTATCTTAAGTGTTTCCATTCTCCCACCTCTGACGACGATAGATCCAGAATCTACGGTCCATATTTCTTGTGGGTGATCCCCAATAGATATAACAATCACAGTTTTAAAAAGAGGGCCCAAAGTGCCTCCTCATCCATTAGGACCCACTTTTATCCTGATGGTCGATCCCTTGGTGACACTTGTCACTACTTGGATACGTTTGTTTCCACGTTGGCACCCTCACATCATCTCTTCTCTCCTCTATCATCTAGTCATGGAAAAATCAATGACGAAGATCGAATATTGTCAACAACAAATCAATGAATCTCATCCCATCGTCAATTCCTTTGTCATCGTTTCCCTCCTTGGATGATACACGACCTTGACAATATTTGAACTCTAACGAATGACCCAAATCTTCTCGATTTTCACCTATAGGTGCCAAATCCTCTTGACACGTGATGTCATCTCTGTGTGACACATCAAAGCATCACCACCTAACACGTGGCATTCATACTTCCCACATAATCTCACCTATAGGTGCCAAATTTTTATGCCACATGGCACCTTCTCTGTTTGACACGTGGAACCACCTGCATTGTAACATGTGGCACCATAACATCCTCTACTTAAATATTCAAATAAAGATTAACATTCTAGATCATCTACGGGATCCCTTGAGCGTTGGCAGATTGATGGTCTAGGTTTCTTCTCAGAGCTTCCCCATTGGAGTGTCTTCGGTCAATTCCACTTTGAATAGCATTTCATGATGGACAACCCAGATCTCCTCCTATCCTGACACATAAATGGTTAGATCTTCTTCTCGGAGCTCCTCTGATCTCGATTCATCAACATTCGAGATTTCATCTTGGATATCTAATGGTAAGGATTTGGGGTGAGTTCATAAGGTATCTCAGCCCCATTTTTCGTATGACCCTTGTCCTTGATCCATTCCTCAGGAGACACTTATCACCCCCAAGACACACTGGCAAGACATATGTTATCCTCTGGTCACGCTGGCAGTCCTTGTCAGCGTGGCGCGTCGGTCTAACATCATGTCATATCTTAGTCTCTCTTATATGAGACCCAACATGATCTATGATGAAGGTTCATCATGGGCTTTGCCCTGATGGAAGTCCTATATTGTCCCTAAGACTCCCCTCTTCGGAATGCCTCCACTTCGGCATCTAGGGTCATTCAGACCATGGGATTTTGACCACGTCCACCATAATGGATCTAATGGTCCATAATATTCCATGGACACCCTCCAATAAATCAATGGTCCTTGTTTACTCGGGGTACATCATTTACATGCATCATAACCTACTCTGATGAAGGGACAGGATCTATTCGCTCATCCAATCTAATGGCTATGATTTCATTAGGCTCAGAACATGGGTTTTTATTCAGGTTATCAGTCTAATTCAAGACTTATTCAATTCAAGGATTTTTCTTTGGGCTCTTCCCCCTACCCACAACAAGCAAAATCCTATCATCTGGTACCCAAATAGGGATCCAAGGTCATGCGATCCTACCAATTTATCAAAGGGGAAAAAAATAGGGTTTACGGCCTTCTCTGGCCACTCATACGCAATACTACCAACAATTTTCACAAGACCCATGAACCATAGAATTAATTTCATTCTCTTTATTTCATAACATTACAAGATGCTCGTATTCAGTTGTGCAAGGCATGCACCATCCCTACCATCCTACAGTCACTTAAATGTCATGATTTTCCTATACAACAAGCATCATTACCATAAATCAAACATGCATATTTATAGCACAATTGCAGACATCCAATAATGCATTTCAATTCAATTTCACAGAGTATATGATATACTTATCTGTTACAAGTTATATCCAACCAACAGACTATGATTGTTTGCCTTTCCACCCAACCATCGGCCCTACCTACTTAGTCATTTTGGAAGAAATCCACCCTCATGCCAAGCCATGATACCACCATGGAGTCTCTCTTAGGTTCTCGGGGAGAACGTTAGGTGCGGTTTACTCTCTTCATACCAGTCTTAGTCAATGTTTTCTCACATCCACCTAGCCCATGCCCTTATGAGGCTTATCGGATGCTCTCTAGCAACAATCTCATGGCCTTCTCATATTAGGTTTTGATATGGGATTTCCAACTAGCCTTGTAACCAAATTTTATTGAGACTCATGTCTCTCTGACTACACATGGGCCTCTCCTACCCTTTCTTTTATGCCATCCCTTCGAACTCCTCTCCCATACTCCCTACCCTTGTCTATCCCCTCTTATGAAAGTTCTCGACCCATACCCTCTTTTCTTCTGTCAGAAGGGGGCTCATTAATCAATCATGGGAACCCATCATGACCTTTCCTAATATCCTTTAGTTGACATTCTAGGTCACTTCAAGTAGTCTCCCCATACTTCCATTCATTGGGGGAGATTGGTTTCTTAACCACCAACCTTTCCTCATTAACTAATTTTCCTTGAAATCAAAGTTAAGGGAAATATCTTAATATTTCTAATTCAATTATTTCAGCAAGAAGGATTGGGCCATCTTAGCATCATGAACCCCTCTAAAGGATTCTTCACTCTTCCCTCTAGTGGTATCATGGCTTCTACATTCAAGGTTTCACCCCACAATCACCTGTTGGAATTTTCAATCAAGTAGTAATAAATTTACAATATGTACATGCCATTGCATGGAAATCACTAATTATGATTAATTACAAAATGGGGGAAACAAGGGTGTTACATGCTCTGCATGTACGAATACAAATATTGAATATCAACACCACACTTAGATGTGCAAGCAACATTATACAAAATAACAACAATTACTTATATGCAACAACATACAAGAATTAAACCCATATTAAACATAGATAATTAAGCACATAGTAAATGAGACGAGCACATAAAGATGTTTATATTTTATGAAAAGTCACCAACTACGAGCAGAAATCAGATGTTCCTCCCAGCCATAGACTCTATTTCTCATATAATTTCAACAACAAGTCACTCCCAAGTTGGGGCTTATCTCCAACAAGGAAAAAGGGTTTCTAATGCCATGCTAAAGTATGATAATCAATAGAATTGTTTAGTCCAAGGTGCCCGCTACTGAAAATAGTCTACAGTATCTCATTCCCCACATTCTCATACCACCCAAGGAAGTGTTCCCCTTCTCTACTCAACTTCCCCTCGGTTTCCCCACCTCCCTTCCAGGGCTTCATTATTAGGTCGGACAAGAAGTCTCAAAACCCTGCAACTAATTCCCAATGCACCAAGGAACAATTCCCAACAAAAAGCTCACCTAGAAAGAATTTTCATGGGCCTGACAACCCGTTTCTTCGACAACAAATCTCTCACCTGGAGAGAATTCTCATGATCCTGAAAACCCTCCTCTTCAATAACAAGTCTCTGCTTACAATACAAAAAACCCCTTTACAATATTTTCTCTGTAGATAAGGTAATAGTCATCTTTCCTCATTTGGTTCGACCCATTAAGCACCTGAGAAATGAATGAATTTCCCCAAAAGGAATGAGTTCCCCCGAAAATAAACTAAGGCCAAAAATATTTATTGCATGCCTTAAACTGAACACTTTTCACTTTCAGAAATAGATTTAGCCACTTTGTGACCCGTTCCCATCCCTTGGGAACTTAGGATAAATAAATATCCATAATTACACTCTTCATAAATATTAATAAAATATTCCCTTGGACCTAAGTCCCCCTTTTCCCTTTTCGGTGGAGTTATCCCCCCATCTCTTTTCATCTGATCTGTCTTTGTCAAGTGATGCAATGTTATTAACAACTTGAGTGTGATTACATTTTACAAGGATAGGTGCACTAGCCTATTTGTGTCCCATCTCACCAACCTCATAACCACATAGGCTCTTCGGCCTCAAATAGACACACACACACATTCACATATATATAAATCAGTTTGATGCGCACTTCCATGTAATCCTCGTGCACTTACTCAAGTGTGCACAACATTGTGAAATGTGCACACCCTTCCTTTGATGTTCAACCATGCGCATTTATCTAGGTGCGTGCAACAATATGAAATGTGCACACCCTTTATTTAATAACAATCCTCGCACACTACTCAGGTGCACGCAAAACCAAAACTTGGTGCCAATGTCTCACCAACCTATATGTACATCTACAATTGGTATCAATGGCTCACCATCCTATATGTACAATTACAAATGGGGTCTGTATTAGGGACATTACAATGCCCCAAGTATCGTGTTAAAAAACCACCTTTGCATCGCAGAGGGGCATTAACCCTCAAGCACTTTGGCGATGTGAAATCTATGTGGGACGTTGATCTAATTATCATCCTTGCCATTGGATTGGGGAGCATGTGAGTTTCCATGACCAATGGAAGGGTGCAAGTTGGCAATTCCATGGTGGCAGGGTTTGTAGTGTGTGGTGGTGGGTTGGGGCTGATGTGGGTGCCACATGTTGGAGTTACTTTTACACACACCTAGGATTTATTTTTCCTAAGGTTTTTCCTGGTTTATTAGTCATTATTTAGTCTCCTATATTTTAGGAAGAATATTCCTCTAGGGAGAATATTCTCTTCAGTTTTCACTTCATCTTGATCAGTTGAGTTGAGTCTAGATGATACATTGGGATTATCACCACGCAACATTGGGATCATCACCAACTAATGTGAATTATCCTTGGTATCATCACCAGAATAGCACATTAATCATGACTCTTTGATCTCCTCCTCACTTCACTCTGTTTCAGTCAATTAACTGAAGACTGATAGACTAGTTAGCTCAGACTAGGTGAAAATTCACTTTCGTAACTGCCTGAGAGACTAGACCAGGTGGCGGTTTACTCTCGTAACTATTGGTGTGTGTCCAAATCACTCTATACCACCATTATGTCTCATTAGTTACTCATGTATCCTATATCTATTGTAAATTATTCACTCTTTGAGTGTGGAATACGGTTAATGAGAATTCTTCCATTCTTTCTCTCATGCTTCTTCTTTCTCAATTTCTCTCTACAAATATGTGTGGTATTTTCTAGCTAGATCTATTCTATGCAGTTTCAACACATTTACATGGTATCAGAGTCAACGAACTGCTAAGAAAAAACTACACCAAATTATTTTTGAAGGTACTGAAGATTGAAGAACATATAAAGATGGAATCTATGTTTTACTCACCAACAATACTTATCACGCCTCATAACTATTTGGAATGGAAGCCAAAAATTCTTCTTCTTCTCAAATGCATAGGCTTGTACCAAATAACTATGGTAATGGAAGTAGAGCCTGATTCCGTCAATGAGAAAAATGATTTTCTCAATAGACAAGATATGACCATAGGATGTATCCTCTGGTTTATTTCTCCTGAAATTCTCCATCAAGTATATGATGACTCACAAAAATCAACTCCAGATGAATTATGGACCAGATTGGAGGTTCTGTTTTGGAATAAACAAGATTGTGAATATTTCATGCAAGAGTTTGAACAGATAGAGTCGGAAGAGAAGCCATCAAAAGATCAAACCTCTTCTTATGAAGAGTCTTCTACAAAAGTATTTGCACAAATTTGTATTCCATTAATTTAAGATGTTGTCTACTCCATTTCAGATTTGTTTCCTGAATTTCATGTGGAAGATATATGCCATGCATCTCAGGGGTCACGTGCAAACACTTTTCCATGTGCAATGCATGAAACTCAGGAGACAAAAAGGGAGTCGAGCACATAAGACTCAATTATGATATTTTCTGAGAAAATTTTGTAGAAACAAATTGGATATTGGAATTCCTCTCGGGAAAATATCCAATTTCAAAACAAAAATCATCTGAAATGGATTATGGGAAGTGAAGTTATGATCATTTTAAAATCAACAAAATTTCAACATTTTTCTAGAAATGGCCGCATGGTTTTCAAAGTTTCATTCAAACTTTATTGGATCTTCTTCATTACAAGAAGATAAAGTGGATATGTGTGGACATCTCAATGTTTCATTTACTTCATTAGATTCGTGTAGACATCTACATCTTCAACAAAATCTTCAATGAGCACAAACTTGCACAGTTGTGAGGTCTTCTTGGAGTGAAGGACAAGGTTTCTTGGCAACTGATTTATGTTCCTTCTCATTTTTATTTTTTTTATGCATTGTAATTTGAGGGGGTGGTTTTCCCTCTTTCCTCATTTATTTCAGTATATCTTTTGTATTTAGGTGCCTAACATGGCCTCGTTTTTAGGATCTATACTTTATTTTCACCATAGTGATTTTCAGGGGGGTATTGGAGTTACTTCACACACACCTAGGATTTATTTTTCCTAAGGTTTTTCCTTGTTTATTAGTCATTATCCAGTCTCCTATATTTTAGGAATAATATTCCTCTAGGGATCATATTCTCTTCAATTTTCACTTCAGTTTGATCAGTTGAGTGGAGTCCAGATGCTACATTGGGATTATCACCATGCAACATTGGGATCATCACCAGCTAATGCACATTGTCCTTGGTATCATCACCAGAATAGCGCATTACTCATGATTCTCTGATCTCCTCCTCACTTCACTCAATTTCAGTCAGTTAATTGAAGATTGATAGACTATTAAACTCATACTAGGTGGCAGTTCACTCTCGTAACTTCCTGGGAGACTAGACTAGGTGGCAGTTTACTCCCGTAATTGTTGGTGTGCGTCCAGATCACTCTAGACCACCACTATGTCTCATTAGTTACTCATGTATCCTATATCTATTTTAAATTATTCACTCTTTGAGTGTGGAATATGGTTCATGAGAATTCTTCCATTCTTTCTCTCTCGCTTCTTCTTTCTCAATTTCTCTCTACAAATGTGTGTGGTATTTTCTAGCTAGATCTATTTTGTGCAGATTCAAAACATTTACACCACATCATGCAAGGTTGTATTGAGTGATTCCATAATAGGTATCACATGGTAGTAAGGCGTTTTTCCATAAGGTATTTGGCGATGCGAAGATAATGGAAGGACGCCACGTATCATGGGAGAAAACTGATATTGCATCATGAAGGGATATTAACCCCCGCACAAGTTGACGATGCAAGATCATCGAGAGCCATTAATCATCCCCTGATCTCCACCATTAGATATGGGAGTATGTAGGTTGGACGCGCCTGAGGAAAAATGGTGTGGGATGGGACCCATTCATCCCCACAGCTAATGAATGGGTGCCACATGGAACTCTAGTTGAAGAGGTGGGACCCTTTTCCCATATGTGGTCAAAGAAGGTTCCAAGTGGACAATAGGGTACAATGGGGCTCGAAATATAATTTAATTTATAAAATAAGGTAAAATGAAGAAGAGGAGGAAGGTGAAGGTTGATGGGGTAAGTCTAGGTTGGAAAAGAGGGTGACATGGCATCATCTTAGGGTGCCATGTGGACCCATAATGCCACGTCAGAAAGATTGCCACATAGACAAAACTATCCCACAATTTCAAAAAATAGTCTCGAGCTGTTTTATTATTTTGGCCATAACGAGACAAGTTAAGTTGGATTTAGATGAAACTTTTGGGTTTTTCCATAGCGAGGGGATCTACAAAAGTGCCAAAGAGGGCCACTGTCCATTTCTGCTTGGATTTGTCAGAAATTGCAAATTAGTGGTTTTTAAAGATCTGGGTCAAGACCATTAGCAGAGATCCATATTAAGAAAAAATTCTTGGAGGAATTCCAAGAAGTAGACATGGAAATAACCCATGAATGTATTGAATAATTATAAAGGGTTTGGAATGGGGATGCTGAAACATGACAAATTCCACTATGATGGGACACTTTTTGGGGATTTTGGGGGTTTTTAGAGGAGTAAAAGGGTCCCTAGATGGAAAAACTAGAAACTTTTACTTGCTAGACATTTTTTACACTCATCATTACAAACAACTTTGGTTTAGTGAAAATTTTCCAAAAGTTCACATTTTGGGAGATAGCCAGTTTGATTGAAAATTCTAAGTGTTGTCCCCTTGGGTTGTTCCATTGTGTTGTTCCCTTGAAGCTGTTTACATGGGTCGTTCCCTTGCGTTGATCCTTTGTAAATCAAGCAAGATGATGTTCCTTTGTAATTCCCCCCTGTGGGAAGGTTAAATGGTTGTTTTTGCCTCATCCAAACTGGATTCAACTCTAATAAAATTACCCGTTTCGATTAAAAAAAAAAGGAGTGAAAAAGGACAAAGTTGTCATTTACAGATTGTTGCAATTTTTTACTGGAACATCAGATTCACAATTTGAGAGTTTTTATGAATTCCATATCATCTTTTTATCTATGTCTCATACAATTTTGTTTTTGGTTCTTGACATATTTACTTCTATAGGTGACAAAAGTTGGTATCTAGGATTAATTGCACTAGAATGAAAAATGTACAAAAGCGGTAAATTAGCAATATTCAGATGACTACAACTTTCTACTCATAGCTCAAAATTTAGAAAGGAATAATCCATTGGAAATATGTTGGATGGGAGAATCCATTTATCGATGTAGAAAATTTATCTGGGTAGTAAATTTTATAGTCAACTCAAAAGAAGATGATTGATGGCATTAAAGATCATAAAATTTATGCATTCCTTTCCAGAAGTGTGTATATATTTTTTCTAACATAAAATTGTTTGCATTCACATTTATTTCATATTTTATAGGTACATGAAGGAGTTATTTCATGTATGAGAACCCGCATCCATGAAATATGCCCAAGGGTCCTACAGTCATGAGGAGGAATTCAGAGGGATACATGTTAGCATGGAGAATGTTGAGACATAGTCTAATGGAAGACGAGGAAGGAAGGATCATGCAGAGAGAAGCACAGAGCTATAGGGATGATCATTAATATAATATTAAAGCTCATGAAGATATACTACAGAGCTTGAACATGTTGTATAGGCAAGCCAATAAAGACTCTGGAACAAAGCAAGCAGCTAGTGCTAGACAAGTGACAACATCTAGATCCCATATCAAAAGGGATGATCATGGAAATGATAGAAAGTCAAGGAGCATGAGAAGGCACCATTATTCCTTGGATAAATATAATAGGATATCTTATGCAAGTTCAAGGCGAAGGAGCATCCCAAGTGTGTCTCATGTCAGGAGATAGAGGAGAAGGCCTGAGGGAGACATATTGCAAGGTCAACTTGGGAAAATCAAGCGCCCTACTTTCAATGGTGATCATAGGAAGGAAGAAGAGGTTGAGGCTTGGCTATTGGAAATGAATAAATATTTATATCTGCATGATTACCCCTCTAGGGTATAAACAAGAATTGTAACCTACCACTTACAAGGAAAAGAAACCATGTGGTGGGATCAACTTAAGAAAGAAAAACACCTTTATGAGAGGAAGGTCTCATGGAGGAAGTTCAAAGGATATTTCCAAAACAAATATTTTTCTAATCATTACTATGAAAGGAATATGAAAGAGTATTTTGAACTCAAGCTGGGAAGCAAGACAATGGATGAATATGAGAAAATATTATTTTAATTGTTGAATTATGTGGACCTCATAAAGGATGAGCAGTTCAAAATCCAAAGGTTTCTAAGTTGGTTACCCTCTATCTAATTCGGAGACCATAAGAATATAAAATCATCTACATGATAACCTCGAAACTTTGGAGGAGACCATAAGAAGAGAAAATCATCTTTATGAGTAGAGTAGAGGGAGGCTAGTATTCTAAAAAGCTTGGAATGAAAAGATGACAGGAAAAAGGGATCAAAGGAAAAAGGGTTTTAAGCCACCCTTTTTAAAGAATAACTCCCAAGTAAATTAGCAAGAACAATCAACCCAAACTGATCACATGAAAACATATTCATTTGAGGAAAGGCCAAGGTAGTAGAATGGAAAATGTTGGGGATGTGATAGAAATCAGTTATATAGGTGTAATGTCCCCAATCCAAACCCTCTATAATTGTACATATAGGTTGGTGAGCCATTGGTACCAATTGTAAATAAATGTAAATATGCATATAAGCTGGTGAGTCCTTGGCACCAAGTTTTTGTTTTCCACACACCTAAGTAGTGCGCAGAGGATTGTTATCAAGGAAAAGGTGTGCACATTTCAGAGTGTTGTGCACACCTGAGTAAGTGTGCACATTTCATAGTGTTGCACACACTTGAGTAAGTGCATGGTAACTACTTGGAAGTGTGCATCGAACTGACACACATACAGACACACACATATATATATATTAAGGTCAGAGAGCATGTGTGGTTATGAGACTGGTGAGTCGGGATGAAAATGTGTGTCTATCCTTGTAAGTGTAATCATATTCACACTTGTAATATTATCACATCGTTGCACGCAGACATATCATATGAAAATAAATGGGGAGTAACTCCACCGGAAAAGGGGTAGGATTTAAGTCCTAGGGAATATTTTATTAATATTTATGGGAAAGTGTATTTTATGGATATTTATTTATCCTAAGTTTCTGAGGGTAGGGAACAAGTCACCAAGTGGCTTAAGCTACTTCTGAAGGTGACAAGTATCAAGTTTAAGGTATGCAATATATATTGTTTTCCTTAGTGTATTATAGGGGGGATTATTCACTTTCTCGTGAGTAGAAGGGGTCGGACTATCTGGGGAAAATACGACTAATACCTTATCTGCAAAGAGAAGAGCTTGTAATGGGTTTTATGTTTTGTAACCATATGTTTTTTTGTCAAAGAGGCGGGTTGTCAAGCCCATGAGCAGTCTCTCTAGGTGAGAGATTTGTTTTCAAAGAGGCGGGTTGTCGGGCATGTGAGCATTCTCTCCAGGTGATAATTTTGTTGGAAATCGGTCCCTGGTGAGCTGGGAATTAGTTGCAGGGATTGGATACTTCATGTCAGAGACTTCCTAGTCATGTGCATGGATCTGCTTCCCCATGCACACAACGATTCCAACCTCTTATGTGCACGGATTATTTCCATGTGTGCATGGAAATTCTAGCCTTTCCTCGGAACTCATGACCATTATTACAAAGTTAACTAACAAAAATACTTAATAATTGTCATACTCTCCATGTGTGACAATAATTATTAAATAAAACATCATGCTTATATGTACAAACAACATCATACAAAATAATGATAATTAATTATATGCAACGTATTACAGGAAATGAACCCATATCAGACAAAGTAAATTAAGCATACAGTAAATTAGACAAGCACATAAATAACATCTGTATTTTTATAAAGAGTCACCAAGTGCACGTAGAGCTCATACATTCCTCCCATCCATACAATATGTTGTTCATATACTTTTAGCAATAGGTCACCCCCGAGTTGGTGCTTAAAATCCACCAGGGAAAATGGGTTCCTAATTCCAGGCTAAGGTCTGATAAACAACAGAATTTTTCAGTCCAAGGTGCTCAATTGTTGCAACTAGCCTACAATATTTCACTCCCCACATGCTTGTCCCACCCTGGGAATTGTGCCCCTTCTCTTCTCAACAGTCCCTTGACTGCCCCACTTCCCTTCCAGGGCTTCAACAACATACCAGATAGGAAGTCTTAGAGCCCTGTAACTAATTCCCAGCACACCAGGGAACAATTCCCAACAATTCTCTCACTTGGAGAGCATGCTCATGGGCCTGAAAACCCACTTATTAGACAACAAAACTTTCAACAACACATGGTCACGCACTTTAAACTCTCAATGGGTTATGCCTTTAGTTGCGCAGATTTTCTACCAATCTTGGGTAGCCTTTAAATTCTTCCTTATCTTCACCATCTGCTCTTCCATTTCTCGGAGAAAATCTGACCCAAGAGGTTCGCTGGGTTGTTCCGACTCACTGGTGTGTTGCACTTTCTGCCTTAAAGTGCCTCAAATGGTCTCATCTTTAGAGATGTTTGATACCCATTTTTATAAACAAACTCAACCAAAGCTAAATATTTTTCCCACTGTGTCAGTTTGTCTATCACATACATTTTTAGCATATCTTCTAACACTTGATTTACCCTCTCTATTTTTCCATCTGACTCAAGGTGATATGATGTGTTAAAGTTCAAATTTGTCCCAAATCCCTTGAACAACCCTTTCCAAAAATTTGATGTGAACTTGGGATCTATGTCAGACATAATTATATTAGGTACACCATGTAGCCTAGAAATTTCTCTCATGTATATATCAACAATGCTGGTTTCCTTATGAGTTGACTTCACTGGAATAAAATGGGCGGCTTTAGTAAGTTTTTCCACCACTACCATAATAGAATCATGCTTCTTAGCAGTCCTAGTCAACTTAGTAATGAAATCCATGGTTACAACTTCCCACTTCCACTCGGGAATGGGTAAAGGTTGTAGAAAATTAGYTGGGTGTTTGTTCTCAACCTTGACCTTTTAAAATTCAAGGCATCTAGCAATAAAATTGGCAACCTTCTTTTTTATGCCCAACCAATAGTATTTCTTTTTGACTGTTGCAATTGTTTTCTGGTAGCCTAGGTGCCTAGCATAAGAAATTTTATGCATCTCTAAAAATAACAAAWTTTTCAACTCCTAATCATTTGGCACATAAAATTTGTGCCTATACACGAGGATTCCATCCTMTTTTATCTCATGACCTTAAAATTTTTGTTGCAATTCACCTTTTTGTATATTTGACTTTATGTCCACATAACACTGATCTTATTTGGCCACCTATGAAATTTCGTCACTCAAATCTAATTTGTACATGCTAATGGTTGTAGCATGCATCTCATGCACCCTCCTACTGAGTGTGGCAACCACCATGTTCTCCTTTACTTTGATATTCTTGATATCAAAGTCATACTCACTAAGAAATTCCAGCCATCTTCTTTGTCTGGAATTTAAACTTGGTTGTGCCTCCACATCTTCAAGGCATGCACTATGGATTCCAATTCCAAATCATGAGTAGCATAGTTGCTTTCATGCTCTTTTAATTTCTTTGATTCGTAGCACACCACGTGCCCATTCTAACTAAGGACTCCATCGATCCCTTCCTTGCATGCATGAGTGCACACAACGAAGTCTTCATTAGGATCAACAATTCTCAAAATTGGCACACTTGTCAACAAACTCTTCAAGTGATAAAAACGTTTTACACAATCCAAAGTCCAGTCAAATTGCATACCTTTCTTTTGAAAGGATGTAATTGGATGTGCAATCTTTGAGAAGCCTTCAATAAACCTTATGTAGTACCCTACAAGTCCCATGAAGGATCTCACCTCTATAACATTCCTTGGTGTTGGTCATCCATCAATGGATTTTATCTTCTCCAGGTCCACAACTATCCCTTCCTCTGAAATGATATGACCCAAGTAATGAATCTTCCTCTGGTAGAATGAGCATTTTCTCAACTTTTCATACAATTGATGTTGTCTCAATATTTTCAACACCATCCTCAAGTGCTACTCAGTTCTTCTTCATATTTTAAGTAAATAAGTATGTCATCCAAAAATAAAATGACAAACTTATCTAAGTATTCTTTGAAAATACCATTCATTAAACACATGAAGACACTTGATGCATTTGACAACCCAAATAGAACCATTGTGAACTCACAATGTCCATACCTCATTCTAAAAGAAGTCTTGTTGATGTATTATTCTTTCATTCTCACTTGGTGATATCCATATTTGAGATCAATATTTGAAAATATGTGTGTGCCCCTCAACTAATCAAAGAGGTCACCTATCCTTGGAAAATGATATTTGTTCTTTATTGTTACTTTGTTCAACTACCTAAAGTCAATACAAAGCCTCAATGTACCATCCTTCTTCTTCACAAACAATATTGGGGCACCCCAAGGTGACACACTTGGGTGTATATACCCCTTCTTTCGAATCTCTTCAAGTTACATATACAATTCCTTTAGCGCTAGCATACTCATCCTATAAGGAGTCTTGGATACATGGGCTGCTTCAGGAATCAAATTTATAAAGAAATCAATATCTTTTTTTGGTAGTAACTATGGTATTTCTTTAAAGACATCTTCAGATTCTTTCAGCACTACATAGTCTTCAACATTTGACATTTTATCCTTAGGTGCCTCCTCCATGTGCACCACAAATACTTGGCATCATTTCTTGTAACTTTTCTTCAATTGCAAGGAATAAACTTCTTCGATAGTTACAACTCTTGGAATGCCTTGAACTATTCTTAAATTTCCTTCCTCGTCCAAGCAAGTAAATGTCTTATTGTAATAGTCTAGAATAGCATGATGTTGGTCCAACCAATCCATACCAATGAGGAAATAATAAGAGCCCAAAGGTATGAAATTCAAATCAAATTTTATGCTCAACCCATTCATATCCATTGGAAATACCTTAACCATCTCAATAATTTTCCTTTTTTCTCCTGTAACTAGTTGCACCAACCAAGATTTTTCAAGCTTGCTTCTTGGCAATTGGAATCTTTCCACCATTATAGGATCTAGATAAATATGAATAGCTTCTAAATCAATTAAAATAGCAATGGTTTGGTCATTAATATTACCTTCCACTTCAATCATGTGTGATTGAAACTCAACTTGCTTCTTATCCAAGGTTGTGTAGATCCTTGGTACATTTATGCCCATGTCTTCAATTGTTCCAGCTTGTTGTGCATTGTGAAAAGTCCTCCCCTTTTCACCTCTGTGAGGGAAGTCTCTGTACATGTGGTATCTCCCACAACCCCAACATTGAATAGGTGGTTTCCTTGGTATTTTCCCCATTGTCTTAGTCATTTTGGGCTCCTTGGGAGTTGGATGTCCTTGAGAAGTATTTCTCAAAAATGGTGGTTTGGTCCCCTTTTTCCTCTGTTACATCTTACTTTTCTTCTTGTCTTCACAAGTCTTTTGGAAAGTCAGTGTTTCCCTTTGCTGATCATAGAGATATTTATCTTTCCGTATGGTTTCCTCCAATGTCTTGGGGTCATCATAATGTATCGTGTCACTGATAAATGATGGCAGCCCACTAGGGTACCTCTTAATTTTAACTTGTTCATCCTTGATGAATGCAACATATTTCAGTAGCTCTAAGAATCTTCTTTCATACTCATATATTGTCATACTCCCAAGCTTGAGTTCAAATAACTCCTTTATTTACTTGTCATAGCATCGCTTGGTTAAGTTTTTTTTTTGAAAGTACCTTTTAAACTCCCTCCAAGTAACCTTGTTCTCATCAATGTGTTGCACTTGCATGAATTGATCCCACCACATTGATGTGTTTCCCTTTAGTTGATATATGGAAATTCTCCCTTCTACCTGTGTAGAGTAATTATGCAGATGGAAGTACTTCCTCATGCCTAGCATCTAGGTCTCTACATACTCATCCTTCTTGTGCTCGCCATCAAAGTTAGAAGGCTTGATCTTATTCATTTCCCCCTATATCTCATCCACCCCATTCCTTCTCTTATTCTTTCTAATAGGAAATGGACTTGAGATACTATGCGCTTTCCTAAATGAATGCTTCGGTGAGTGATGGTGATGCCTATCAACACTTCTTGTTTTTTTCTCTCATCATGAGAGCTGCGACTTCTTGACTTGCTCAATTTTGTCTCCTTGTCCATTTTTTTCTATTCTATCCAACCTTTGCATCAACTTTATATTGAAGTTATCTTGTTTCTCCTTAGCTTTCATAAGCTTCTCATTATCATATTTATAGCTTCAAACATATTTTTTCAATGCCTTTATGGTTTCAACCAATTTTATGCGCTCCTCCTTGCCTTCTCGATGCTCATTGGATTTTTTATTATCAATACCCATACCGATATACAAACCCTAAAATTCATCATCATAGATGTAATTTTTATGCGCATCTTCCATGATTTTGACTCTCTGCATTGATCCCATCTTGATCTAATCATTGTTCATTCTACAAAATATGCATGCAATAATATTTGTTAGACGAATTCATGCAAAAACTTCATGAAAACTCTGGACCATTTTGTCACAATCTTTTCTTCTGATTTCTTGGATGATTTTAACGTCCCAATTCAAAAAATTTGGGTGAATAATTGGAATCCTCTGTCCAAAACTTTCCTATCGACTGCTCCCTTGCGCAATTCTGAGTCTTGCGCAGTAAATTATGGTCATTTGGAATTCACTCAAATACCCTTTTACTCTGTCTTTCTTCTTTCTAAAGTTTGTGTGCACTGGTATTCAACACCTACCAATGCGCGATGTCAATATTTAACATATACATTGTGTATCAGTATTACGCATGCACCACTAGTTTTGCTCCGTGCAACCCCATTTTTTTAGTGTGCACACCTGTGCACCATTTTTTTTTGCACATTTCTAGTGCCACACCCTGTAATGTCAAAATTTAGTGTGCACACTTGTGCATTCTTATTTTATGTGCACCATGGTCGCACTGTAATTCCAAATTCGGTCACTTACCAGTCTGAATTTTGCCTTAAGTGGATACTCGGCCCATGCAGGCTCAGTGTTGAAACTATTGAAACTGGAGCTCGGATACCAATATGTAATGTACCCAACCACTTAGCACTAACAAAATGCTATGATACCATTTGGTAATGTACCAAGCCTCATAATTGGATCTCGTTACCCCATTGTAACGTCTCCACTATTTGAAACTTCCTAAATACAATTATGATACCAACCTGTAACATTCCCAGATTATTGTTGAGCAATGCCACTCCAAAAATATAATGCACATATTCTACACTATATTGTTGGTCTATGCAGAAACATGTGAGGTAACATGCACGATCCCAAGCTAGATCGCACCACACAAATTTTCCTCTTCAAACATTAATTATAATAGAAAAATTAACACATAATACAACTGTGTGCATAATCATTCGGATCACACAAGTATACCACGCGTGTAACCACTCTGAATACATGATTACTATTGTGTGTGCAACCACAATAGTGCCGCACTTATATTTATTTCTCTTTTTGCATGTGGATCTACTTCCCCGCGCACACATCGATTCCAGCCTCTTGCATTCACAAATTATTTCCCTACGTGCACAGAAATTCTAGCCTTGCCTCAGAACTCATGACCATTATTACAAAGTTAACTAACATGAATACTTAATAATTTTCATACTCTACATGTGCAACAATAATTATTGAATACAACATCACGCTTACATGTACAAACAACATCACACACAATAACGAAAATTAATTATATGCAATGTATTACAGAAAATAAACCCATATTAGACAAAGTAAATTAAGCACATAGTAAATTAGACGAGGACATAAAGAACACTTATCTTTTTATAAAGAGTCACCAACTGCACGTAGAGCTTAGAAATTCCTCCCAACCATAGACTCTTTTGTTCATATACTTTCAGCAATAGGTCACCCCCGAGCTGGGGCTTAAACTCCATCAGGGAAAAAGGGTTCCTAATTCTAAGCTACGGTTTGATAATCAACAAAATCATTCATTCCAAGGTGCTCAACTGCTGCAACTAGCCTATAGTCTCTCGTTCCCCACATGCATGTCTCACCTCAAGAAGTTTGCCCCTTCTCTGCTCAATAGTCCCTTAACTACCCCACTTCCCTTTCAGGGCTTCAGCAACAGGCTGAACAAGAAATCTCATAGCCCTGTAACTAATTCCCAGTGCACCAGGGAACAATTCTAAGAAATTGTCTCACCTGGAAAGAATGCTCATGGGCGTTGTTATCCCCGATTTCATGGGATAACTAGGAGATCATGTCTCGAGGCCCACGGGTCCTAGACATGGAGTATCGAGAGCATGATTGACCTGAGCATGGCCCTAGAGGACCCATCCTTCTCTTCTTTCATCAGATTTGTCTTGTCAGCAGTAGTATCATCCATCACCATCAGCCTAGTCTTGTATCGGAGAAGGCTCTTTCTCCATGAGGTAATTGGTCCGGGTATCATGGTATGTGTCACTTTTGATCATTATAACCTATAGATATATGAATCTTACTCCTTTTATTTCTAACGACTGCTTGGATCTTGCATTGACCCACTTGACCATTGTTGAGGGGATTGACAGGGTGTCCTAGCAAGCATGTACCCATAGGTTTTGGTTTGCCACCAGGTGGATTTCTGAAGAGCCATCGTCTGCTCCCATCATATCATCATTTTTTCATCTTATCTCCCGCTCACCTGTCCCATTCCCCTAGTCTGGGCATTAGGATGATTTGTTTGTGGGGTTGCACCTTATCTCATGGGAAGAAGGGGCTAAAGGCCCAGAAGGTAAAATCAACTGGTAAAAGATAAAAGCCATAAAAATGAAACCTGGAGATGCCTCGTCCAGGGATCCCCGAGAAGGAAATAAAAAGCCTCTCAGCAAGAAACAAAAGGGACCCAAAGAAAAATAAAAAAACAAGACCTAGCCAAGAGGATAGGGGGTCTCATCACGAGCCAGCCTATTATGTTCATGGGTACCTAACAACATGACATTGCCACTATCTGGTTACCACGCCAGGGCAGTGACCTTTGGTTGCATGGCCAAGGGAAAGGGGGTCTCATCACGAGCCAGCCTTATCATCTCTGTGAAAGTGCTT
>JASDQU010375052.1:19370-36490 GCA_032191745.1 Picea mariana | reverse complement strand
CCCCCATCTCTTTTCATCTGAGAGATTTGCTTGCAACAATGAAATATTATTAATAATTTGAGTGTGATTACATTTTACATTGATAGGCGCACTGGCCTTTTTGCATCTCGACTCACCAACCCAATAACCACACATGTTCTCCAGCCTCAAATACACACACACACACATAACTTGATCCGATGTGAACTTCAAGGTAATCCCTGCACACTCACTCATGTGCACTCACACTATGGAATGTGCACACCCTTCCCTTGATGCGCAATCCACGCACACTTACTCGTGTACGCGCAACACTATGGAATGTGCACACTCTTTCTTTGGAAAACAATCCTCACACACTACTCAGGTGTGTGCAAAACTGAACCAAAACTTGGTGTCAACGACTCACCAGCCTAAATGTACATTTATAATTGGGGTTCAGATTAGGAGCATTATATGGCCGCTACTTGCACTTGGTCCTCTCTACTTGGAGTCGAACCTCTCTATTTAACAACTAGACGTTCAAATTTATTTTTGCTAATTATTTGTTTTCTTTATAGTTAGCAGAAAAGGTTATTGCTTAACTGAAAGTGTTGTTTACAGGTAACCTTCCACACAAGATTTATAACCAGAAGAGGAGGGGGGTTGTTGAAGTGTGCAATCATTATTTAGGTATGCCATTTCTTCCTTTTGAGAAAGGACAAATATATTTACAGCTTGATGCTTATACAATGAGCCACCTTTACTAGGAAATATAGCATGTATCATTCAATGATCTTGTCAACACAATAACATTGAATCGAGAAGCGTCGAGAGTCAAGACTACTCCCTTAGAATGTTAATCTCTCTATGCTAGGTAGCTTAGATTCAATAAGTAGCTTGTTGCAAATGACTTAATAGCATGCCAGTTGATCATGATAGTCGAGAGAAAGGAATTTGCAAGACTAATTAATGTTTCCATCTTTACATTAATGGTTTTCAATGGTGATTTTTTTTCATTATTTTAAAGGAATTTTTATAAAGGAGTTTAGTATAAGGAAGACATCTAGAGAAACAAGGAGAATAGCTACATAGCAGCTAGTCCCTGCCTCCTTGATTAATCAAAAACCAAGCAGAGAAATCGAATACAAATAGATCAGGGTATTATAGCCAAGAATCAGGGAGATTTGATTATCCAGTACCATTGATTAGACTAATTAAATGAACTTAAGTTATAACCTCGACTTAATAATTCCAACAAGTGGCCTCAAAGTTATAATTGTAACAGATCGAATCAGATCAAGGGAACAATAGTTAACTGAAGTCTAAGGCTATAAATGGGCATTTTGCCTCCACTACTTAGCTCATCGAGATTATCTCCAAAGGTAGACTTGGTGTTCTATATTACCAATTATTATAGGTGGCAGATTTTGGTATACACGAAACGATGGAAATTCAGTGAGTTCAAAAAATTAAGAGAATTCAAAATGATAACAACAATGACGAGTGAATGATTAGCAAATCGTTCCTTCACTTGGTAGGTTGATCAGGAGTAAATATATTATTCCAAGATACTATGAGTCAGATCAAATTAATGCACTACTACTAGATTTGTAGGGAGAAAATATGTTTATTCTCGGATCTCATACATCGATTCCTATCGAAACCTATTGGGTCATGTGATGAGACCAAGTAGTTTTTTCTTTGCTTATAAACAAAACCTGTTTTTTTTTCTTTGCTTATAAACAACACTAGAAAATCAAATAATCATACACATACCAATCCATTCATAAATGGGAAATAAATGGAAAATTTTGATAGAGAAAACACAATGGTCAATGATTTTGTATAATTTTCATATAATATTTATGATTTGTGCAATAAATATGATATGATTTTGACTTCATTTAATAAATGTGATTATGCCTAATGGTTAAGAACATGTGTTTCCTCCTAAGAGGTCACAAGTTCAAATCCAGAAGGATAGGGTATGTATACCTCCATAGACTTTACCAGTCAAATCGTTGGGAAAAATATATTATTATTATTATTATCGGCAAAATCGGCAACTCACGGTTCTTGTACTCGTGTGACACAGGGTCAATACATGTTTTCTACCTCTATAACCTCCAAGTGCGTCCAAATAGCCTGCAAGCATGGGGCACGAGTAAATCAAGGTGAGAATTGAACTTTAGACCTTCTTTACATATTTTCTTCCATTTACACGGCACTTGCCAATCGGTCTACACCCCTGCGAGCTTAAAATTTGAAGGACATGGGGGTGGGCTTTGATCCACTTATGTGTGCATGGGTCACGATACTATTTAATATAGTATCTCTGGGTGCAACCACACGTTCAACCACTACCTCAAGGTGCCCCCATGGCTCCAGGTAAAGCCCTCACGAGAATTGAACCTTGTCCAACTGTGAAAAACTCCTCGCTTTCCACCATTGGATCCAACCCCTTTTGGCTAAAATTTTAAGGACATGGGGGTGGGATTTGATCCACTTATGTGTGTACGGGCACGATACTATTTAATATAGTATCTCTAGGTGCAACCACACATTCGACCACTACCTCAAGGTGCCCCCATGGCTCCAGGTAAAGCCATCATGGCAATTGAACCTTGCCCAACTATGAAAAACTCATCGCTTTCCACCATTGGATCCAACCCCTTTTGGCTTTCATATTTGAAGGACATAGGGGTGGGCTTTTATCCATTTTTGTGTGCATGGGTCACGATACCATTTAATATGGTATCTTTGGGTGCAACCACATGTTCGACCACTACCTCAAGAGGCTCCCATGGCTCCACGTAAAGCCCTCATAGGAATTAAACTTTAAACTTTTCCCAACAGTGAAAATCTCATGGCTTTCCACCATTGATTCCAACCCTTTTGAGCAAAATAAATTATTATTATTATTATTATTATTTAGAATTTAATTTGTTATATTTATTTAAATTTTTAAAATAAATTATTATTATTATTATTATTATTTGAAATTTAATTTGTTATATTTATTTGAATTTTTAAAACATAATGTGTTAATTTTTTTCTAGTTATGTATAATCATTGAAAATTAACAGTTAAGGAATCACTTTATAATACTTGTTTTTAACATTATAATATTTGAAAATAAAATTTATTTATTAATTTTAATAAATATTAAACATACATAAAATTAAGCTTATATTTACTAAAAAAAAATAATATATTTTAGAAATACGAAAGATCAATTATGGATGTTGTTTAAAACATGGGTCGATGTCTTGATAGATATTTTAATCTTATCATTAGTCTTCATAAAAGGTATCAGGTATCATGAACAAGTGAAGTTTTTGTTTATCGTTAAAGTAGAAACGAAGGGGCATTAATTTTATCGTAGGCGAGATAACTAATTAAAGAATGAATTTGTCCAAAAAAAAATTTCCATATTGAGTCAGGCAATGAAAAAAAGGGGAGGGTAACTTGGTAACCTTCTGGTGTAACCTGAAATGGTTACACATGAGCCCGTTTCACGATGCATGATCGGCCATGGAAATGGAGATCATAGTGCCGAGCAAAAGAGAGACTAATAAGCAACAACTACTAGGTTTGTAAGAAGTTAGAAATACTTGGATAGGATGGTCAACAATTGTTGACCGCCAAGCAAAAGAGGGACTAATAAGAAAGAACTACTAGGATTGTAAAAATTGAGAAATACTTGGATTTACAGGGCAAAGGTCATTCCATAATTTTACTTTATAGAAATCGTGATTTTCCATTACTCACCTTTAATTAAGAAAGCTTGATTCTCTGGGATACCTAAATCAAAAGTAATAGTAAGCAATCTATTAAATTAAACAAACATAGTTTTAGTAGTCTTTTGCATAGCTTTACAAGAACTAACAATGTTGCCACATGTTCATTTACTCCATGTCTCAAGGACTCACTTATGGGTTTCTTCAAACATCCTGAGTGGATAAGATGATTATTCTTGAGAGAACTTGATTATTCTTGAGAGAACTTGAGGGCATTCATAGTGAAGAAGTGACAACGAGCCATTGCATGCAAGGACCAACACATGAGGCCAGGCAAAGTGTTTACATAGAAGGGTGACATCTAAATAATAATAACATTGTCATGGTATGTGTTCTAACATTTTAACATAAAATGTTTAAGAATTATGTCAAATGAGAGAGATAGCATTAGTTTATTTAACATGGAAACTTTTTTTCAATTATTTAAAAATAATTGAAATTTATCATAAATCTACTTTTTATGAGGTCAAATAAAACCTCAAATTTAAAACTTAGAATAAAAAAGTAAATGTGAGTACAAAAATTTATGGATTTATCAAAACTTTAAATGCCTGAAATAAAACTTCAAATTTAAAATTTAAGATAAAAAAAGAAATGTGAGTACAAAAATTTGTGGATTTGTCCAAAATTTAAATGAAAACAACGAAAAGTGGTTAATTTACATATACAACTAATTAAAAAAAACATCAAACCAATTACTATAATCCCTAGAATGATAAAAGCAAAGACTAATAATATATAATATAATTTAAACATAATAATAATAATAACAAAAACACTTTTCACCATTCAAATATAATAATAATAATAACAAAAACACTTCTAATAATTCGAATATCGATACATTTCATAAATTACTTCAATGAGATTATATACACATTTATCTTTGATTTAAATTATTAAAATTGAAATTACTAATTGTTGGCTTAGCAAAAATGTAAGGTTAATTCATTACTTATTAATTATCATATCATATCTCTCTTAACAACAAGCTTAATGTATGTATGGTCTTTCTTAACAATAATTATCATACCATCTCGATTTGAGATGTCGCCTCTAGCCATGTATAGTTTAGGATATATTTTTTAACCAATGGAGTTAGGATTGACTTCCAAAGAGAAAACATATGTTCTTAATMATTAGGATCACTCAAATGTACTTGTTAGACACYAAATTGATATATGAGATTTTTTTTCTTGTGAGACAAGGAATTTCTTGACTATTAAAATTTATTGAGATATACATACTTGACTCCCCTAAAAAAAAATACGCCTCCTAAAAAGAAACACATATTTTTAATCATTCATCTTTATGAATAAGATGAATTGACTCCATATTTTTTTATATAAAATTTAAAATATTTAATCATTTAAATTTAAATTTAAAATGACCCACAAACAAAATTATGCAATAATTTATACTATGTTGAAAAAAGATAAAGATAAGATTAACTCCGTAAACTTTTTATGACTCGATAATCAATCTTCATTATGCATTGATTTGCGATGTGTTAAAGAATAATTTAGTGGGTATTGATTGATTTATGACTTAGAGGAATGACAACGCTACATGGTGGTATCATTGTAAATTGCATCGCATTGAATGTTTGGAGGAATTATGTCAATGATGTTATAATACATGTTTATTTTTTGGTTATAAATAAGTGGTGATACTTTAAAGGTTCTGTTAAAGAAAACATTTTTTTAATTTAAAAGTATTTAAAAGTAATTATAAATTAATATATTTAATTATTATTTTTTATATATTTTTAAATTGAATTAAATAAAATTTATATTTGATTTTATTGTTGTATATATTAGAGGAAAGAAAAATACAATTTTCAATTGTTAGATGAATTGATCAAAATCAAGAGTTTTATAAAAAATCTCTATTGATACCGACAATTATGTTTATAATTGAAAAAAGACAAAGAGCATCTTTTTTATAACTGTTTACAAACAGAAATCCTTGACATGTCGATAAAAGCCAACTAAAGTGAAGTTTCAATAAACTTTTGGACTTAACAAAGCAGAAAAAAAAAAAAAGTTCATTGCAGTTTTCTAGCTTAAAAGTTAAAGATCAACTAAGGCAACATGTCTTTTACTCAGTAATAAGTTGTTATTATATTCTTCTAGCACAAAGGTAAAGTCTTCCAAATTTAGGCTGGCTTTGGAGAGATCATCGACTACATCATTATGTTCTTTGGAAACATGCTCAAAATCTACCTGAAGGAATAGTGAGGTCAATCTTTTCACAAAATGAGCCAATGATTGAAGTGAAATATTAACCATCTGGGAAAGGCCTTTCATGTATTTGATCATCAGCAAAAAGTCTCCCGTGACTTGTAAGGAGGAAAGATGCATCTTCAAAGCAAAAGTCAAGAGAAAGAAAATAGCACTTAGTTCACCTAGGTTTTTTGTACATTTTTCCGTAATTTTCTTTGAATTGAAACTGTTGGCTATTCGTGACTTGTGAGGTGTAGAGAGAACCCCAAACCCACCTTTGAGGCCACTCTATTGCAAGCTCCATCGAAAAATCCCACGCTTTCAACCAATCAATCGTAACTTCTTTTGAAACCCTTGGGACTTTCAATGGAGGTTCAAAGGTGAAGAAGCACAAGACAACCCCAATTTGAACAGAAGTTTGGAAGGGTGGACAAAAATTATCCTCAAAATTGTGTGTGTGGATACACACACACACACACACACACACTTTCAAGTGCTAATAAACTTTGAAAAGGTTAAGTAATCTTGTTCTTTCTAATCCACAATCTTTGTTCATTGCCAAAGAGAATAAGTGCTTAGGATTTAACTCATTTAATATATTACGTATTTTTTAACAGTGATAGATATATTTTGTATAGAAAATGTTTTTGTTGAGCCAGATGGTGTATAGTACAAAAGGTCCAAAGACTCACTACAACCCCCAACAAAAAATATATATAACAAAGTCCAAAATATCCTAGCAATACTTGTCCTAATGCAGTTAATATGGTCTTGGCATGTATATTTCCTTACAAACTGAGATAATAATAAAACTACGCGAAAACACATGGAAAATATTTTTTAAAAGTAAAGTTTCTACCCTTGGGGGGTGGTGGGGAAAATTGCCATTAAAGGAAACCTGGATCTCCATAGCTTCATTAGTTGTTTGCATGCTCACATCAGGTAGGTCCATAAGGATAACTTCATCCATTAGCTCCTTCATAACCATAGTAGGGTTGCCTAGTGTATACATATCCCCCATATTAACTCGAGAAAATCCATTGAATGATGAATCCCCAATGATGTTGAGATTGAAGGGGGAGGAGATAAGAGTTCCTCCCATGGAAGACTAAGGTTGGCCACAATTCTATTGACTAGGGATTCCAGAGAACCCAATTGAGATTCCAACTCCAAATATTTACTACAAGTGACGTGCATGAAGGCGTTGATTTCCTTTTTCGATTCCTTTAGTTATAGTAGTCATGAAATAGTTTCCACAACACAATCATTCTTGATTCATTTTTCTACCCTTAATTTTCTTTCACAATCCTCTTGCCACGTATTCTACCTAATAGTGGAGTTCATAACACTACAATGAGCCTCTATAATGTCCCTTTCACACCTTTGAAAGTCGCACTGGACATCTCTCAATTCAAATAGGACACAACATTTATGTCGACAGTGATAATGTCCCATGAGGGATAGGGAGAGGAGAGCTATCCAGTTCAAAACTAAACAAAAAAATGCCATAAAATGACACCAAAATTGGGCCAATAATTTTTGGGGGGCTACACCTTCTATGAAAACCTATGTAGCAACGTTACAAAGGTCGAGAGCAAAGGCAAGCTTATTAAAAATATTATATTCTAGAGACAATCATATATTAAACCCACACACATATAACTTATGCAAGCCCATTGTATTACTCAAATATTCATGTGCCATTAAAGGAGTTGAAGGTTGTAATGGGAAATCAATAACTTTGCATCTCTTCAATAATGCATGGTGGAAGACTTGTTGGCATTTTGATTCATCATTAAAAAGGTAATAAATTCATGGGAGGGAAGTGTGGAATGGAACACCCCAAATACCATTATGTGGCTTCCATTCATTTTTGCTCCTTGATTGGCTTGAGAATCAACCTTTTCATTATGTGCTTTTAGGACTTGATAATAGGAGATTGATTTAAAGTGGTGATTCTAAGAATGATTACTCTCAGAGTGAGGTGAGATAACCTAAAGTTTTGAAGAGGGATTTGATGAAACAATGACCTAATGACAATCATGGAGTACCCTATTATTGTTACCTAGGCCTTGATATATTGACAATCATGGAGTACCCTATTATTGTTACATAGGCCTTGAAATATTGATAAAACCTTTGCCTCATTATTAGATGCATTCCACAAGCCCAAGAGTACTCTATTTATTTTTGTCCATTGAGGTCATTGATAACTTTGATAGATAAAAAAACACATAGTACTCTTATTTTGTTGGTCTCTTCTCATTACAGTACTCTTATTTTGTTCGTCTATGCTCATTGCCAAAGATTTATTCAAGATCATTAAATCAATGATTAAATATCTTCATTAAATCAATGACCATTATTATTACATACCATGTTATAAACTAATAAAAAATGAAAGTAAAAAAAATCATCCATGCTTAATTTGTTTAACATGTTTGTCATTACCCCTCGGATGGGGTGACAACATGCCATGTCCAACTATGAGTGCAACCATCCAAGCAACACGTGGTTGGAGGGAACATCACACAATGACAATGATGGCAAGAGGATCGGTCCTATCCCACATGCAAATTAATAGCCAGGAGCGTTGTCGAGGTGGTGGCCGCATGGAATTTAATCAGCATGCCAGGGGTGTTACAACAATAGTTATAGCAAAAAGTAGTGGACTCGGCACCAAATGCAGTGAACTCACCATGGTTGTTACATTTCCCTCCCATCTGGAAAAAGAAACAACACTACGATTCATGGACAAAGCAGAGGAAGTAATGGTGCTCTTGGGGCCTGGTTCTTGCACGTTGAGCCATGGGGACGGTGTACAAACACGAGCCAACATTCATGCAAGGCCTTACTAAGATAAAAATGAGATGACAAGGGAAAATTCTCAGCATAGAGACTTGATAAGCATCCATTTCTACTTCAGATCCTTCGTGCAAACTCCCTGGTCCCTTCACAAAAGCAATGGTATTAGTCTTTGCCTAAATTTCATGGCTAGAGGAGGTCCAGGTTGTAGAGATCGTCACCATATTCAAAGGCTTCTAGTTCCTTGAGCCCAACARAAATCCATGGGTACTATAGAGAATTATCAAACCCACACAACCCCTGAAACCAGGGTCAAGCTTGAGTTGGTCGAAGCATAGGTGTGTCTCCAGCGAGCCCTGGTGAACGAGGAAGTAGTGGATGAGGAATTCACCCGATGGATTCTAGATACTGACACCTCYCGCTCTAGGAGACCAAGTATCATAGAACCATCAACATGTACTCACATGTCAAAACCATGTTAGGAAAAGTAATTACGGAACAAAGCGGTGCATTCAACGAGATTCTTCTTCAAATGGAGTACCTCTAGTTACATATCTGCGCGATTAACCAAAAAATCTCCCTCCTTGTCGAGTGCATGGTTGGCCTGCACAGTTGGCCTAGACCTGAATGAGCTGAGAGATGACCATCCCTAGGTTCACGAGGCCTCTAGGCCTCCCCTCCACCCCCTATCTAGCTCTATTTCTTTCATTTTTGGTTTTTGGTTTTTATTGTAACTCTGCTAGGCTAGACCAACAAGTTTCTTACTCCCAACCCTAGCAGAACAAGCTTCTATACCTCTATAATTTTGTAATTAGACATTAGCTATGGCAGAACAAGCTCTTATATCTCTATAATTTTGCATCTAGAATCTGGTTCTATCGGAAAGACCTTATGGAAGTGACTCGAGGACATTGGCTATATTGCAGCTAGCATGGTTTCCCATGTGATAGGTGAGCTACATGACATGACAAATGTAATTTACCTTTTTTTGAATAGAAATTTGATAGGATAGCTTAAAAAAACATGGTTTTCATTACAATGAAAGTAACTAGGTACATTTATAACTTAAATAGATGAGTAAAGTTTATAACATTATTAAATTAAATTGAAAAAGTAATAAAAATAACCATTAGTATAAAAAAAATAAGCATAATAATATAAAACTCTAAAATTTAATAACCAAACATAGTGCATTTATAACTTAAATAGATGAGTAAAGTTTATAACATTATTAAATTAAATTGAAAAATAAAAAATAAAAATCATTAATATAAAAAAAAATAAACATAATAATATAAAACTCTATAATTTAATAAACAATAAACAAACATAGTGCATTTATAACTTAAATAGATGAGTAAAGTTTATAATATTATTAAATTAAATTGAAAAAATAATAAAAAAAATTATTAATATAAAAAAAATAAACATAATAATATAAAACTCTATAATTTAATAAACAAATATAAATCGATGTTAACTTTTTATCTTTTAAATACCTAAATATTATATTTTGATTTTGATCTTTCTTAATACTTATTAAGAAATAAAATAAATCTATATTGTAACTATTAATGTTCCATAGAATCCATTATAGAATCCACTTTTACTAATCTTCCTCCTTTTTCATTCGGATAAAAAATATATATGTAATGTTTATAAAAATTCAGTGATATTTAAAAAATAAATATTCATAAATTATAAAAATAATTATTTTTATTTTATAATTAAAATCAAAAATAAAATTAAAACTAAACGTATATAACTATAATAATAAAAATAATTTAAAATGTAAATATTTGTATATTTATTTTTATCGAAATATTTGTATTTTATTTTTATTTTATTTATTTATTTTTATCCAAATATTTATATTTTTTTTAATTCTATTTTAGATCATTATCAATATGTTTACAAACTGATTATATTTGGAAAAAGATAGTTATGGAAAAATGGAAACTTGATTAACGGAAACAAGATATACTATAGAAATAAGATAAAAACATTTGACATTTGAGCGACTAATGGAAACAAGATATACTATAGAAATAAGATAAAAACATTGTTACATTTGCCTCCCATCTGGACAGAGGAACCAACACTACGATTCATGGACAAAGCAGAGGAATTAATGGTGCTCTTGGGGCTTGGTTCTTGCACGTTGAGCCCATGGGGACGATGTACAAGCACGAGCCAACATTCATTTAGACCCTTACCAGGATAAAAAAGAGACGACAAGGGAAAATTCTCGGCATAGAGACTTGATAATCATCCATTTCTGCTTCAGATCCTTCGTGAAAACTCCCTAGTCCCTTCATGAAAGCAATGGTATCAATCTTTGCCTAAATTTCATGGCTAGAGGAGGTCCAGGTTGTAGAGACCATCACCATAGTAAAATGATTATGGTTCCTTGAGCCCAACAGGAAGCCATGGCTACTACATAAAATTATCAAACCCTCACAACCACTAAAACTGGGGTCGAGTTGGAGTTGGTCGAAGTAGAGGTGCGTCTTGAGCGAGCCGTGGTGAACGAGGAATTCACCTGATGGATTCTGGATACTGGCACCTCCCGCTCTAGGAGACCAAGTATCACAGAACCATCAACCTATACTCGCATGTCAAAACCTTGTTAGGAAAAGTAATTACGGAACGAAGCGTTGCATTCAACTAGATTCTTCTTCAAATGGAATACCTCTAGTTGCATATACACATGGTTGACCAAAAAATATCCCTCCTCGTCGAGCACACAATTGGCCTAGACCTGAATGAGCTGAGAGATGACCATCCCTAGGTTCATGAGGCCTCTGGGCCTCCCCTCCACCCCCCTTATCTAGCTCTATTTCTTTCATTTTCAGTTTTTGGTTTTTAGTATAACTCTGCTAGGCTAGACCAACAATCTTCTTACTCCCAACCCTGGCAGAACAAGCTTCTATACTTCTGTAATTTTGTAATTATATATTGGCTATGGCAGAACAAGCCCTTTATCTCTGTAATTTTGTATCTAGAATCTAGTTCTATCATAAAGACGCTATGGAAGTGACTCAAGGACATTGGTTATATTGTAGTTAGTCTGGTTTCCTAGGTGGTAGGTCAGCTACATGACAGATAGATGTAATTTACCGTTTTTCTGAATAGAATTTTGCTAGGATAGCTTACAAAAAAAAAACATGTTTTTCATTACAATGAGAGTAACTAGGTGCATTTATAACTTAAATAGATGAGTAAAGTTTATAACATTATTAAGTTAAATTAAAAAAATTTAAAAAAATAACCATTAGTATAAAAAAATAAACATAACTACCATATGCCCGAAGCGGGGGAAAGGAAATGTCGAAAAGATCATTATGGAATATTTTGTTAATTTTCTTTTATAAGTATATTATTTCACGATGAGTATTGTAATGGTATATTAAGTACGAGTAGAAAAGTGATTTGTTGCAAAGTGTTTAGGTCAAAGTATGATTGATAGGTATTTGGTAGAAGTTGAAAAGTTCGTCTATAGAACTACGAAACAACATAGAAGAATCTAGAAGGTAAGCAACAAAGAACATAAGCGTGCCTCTCTTTTTTTTGGAGTGAAACATAAGCAATATCCTTCATTTTTTCATAGCGTTTGAAGGAGAATGCTAGTGCTATTTGCATTATTTCTATAGTAGTAGTGTGTGACATTGTTGTGAAGGTCAAGCCTTGGCGTTCAATGTTTCCAATGTCAATGGTAGACCTTGTTAAGGTCATGCTTTGAGATTTATGTATAGTCAATGCCTAAGCCATCTTAAGAGGTATTTGTTTCTTGTTAATCCTTTGTATAGGTGGAATTGGTACATGCTTTGGTTGGGTTTGGTCCCATGGAGGCCCTATGTATTTATCAAATTACACAACAACATATGTTGGCAAAAGTGGAGGGTTAGTGCCTAGTGCATATACAATTTGCATGACTACTCCGAGAGCACCATTGACTAATCCTTCCTGGACCCATAAATTGTAGGATAATATAACCTATTGGCCTATGGATAGCAAGATATATTTTTCCAATTGGTCATCATGATGATGGTGTGCATTTGAAGCACCAAGTATTTATGATGCACTGTGTGCGATTGGCTTATTCAAGGATTGAATCATAAACCTATTATGGTTGTCCACAAGAATGTTTGTTGCAAATAGGTGGATTGAAGAATCAAATATTTGATGTTCTTCAATGGATAAGAATATGCCAGTCCTAGATTGAAGTAGGTTCCAATCATCAATTGTTGGTGTAGCATTGTGAATGTTGTCTAACAACTGGCGGAAGCGAGTCTGGGTGACAGAAATGCCTTATTGTTGGAATATTGTTTCCAACTTGATTACAGTGGTAAAGTTTGTCCATAAGCTCCTCCTTGTAGTTTCTCCTTCATAAAGAGGTTTTACCATTACTGGTGGCAGTTGACCCAAGTTTCCCACAAGAATTATTGAGAAGTAACCAAATGAGCAGTGGTTTTTTTCTGGAAATGCCTCATGACAACGAGTTTCAATTTGTACAAAAAGTCTAGATCCTATGAATCTCATGTCATCAATTAGAATGTAGTTAATATGTTTCATCTCTTATTGGAACACTACAAGGGATTGATCATGTAAAAGCCTCATGTCCTTGATAGGAATTCTAAGTCATGCATGTATAGTGGTCTCATGTATGTTGAATGTTGCAACTCCAGTAGGGGAAAGAAGCAATAGTGGGCTATATCTGGATGGTGTATAATGTGGGATTTTCCTGTTCCTGTAGTGCCTTGGATGATCATATTCAATGGCTCTTTTGGTTCTCTTGCTAGTAAGTGTTGCAGGATTATGTCGAATGTAAGGCGTTGATGTGTACAAAATGTATTTATGGTAGTAAATAGCAAATTGAGTTCCTGTAGTACTTTTATATTCTATCAATTGTAATTGATGAAGGTTGTTGTGGTGTCTAATGTATCTTGTGATACTTTGAGATGAGCCCATGGGTGGGAAGTGTCCATCTCTCCCAGTCCCAACATATCAAGAGAAGTGAAGTCGATATTTCCTGTAGGGGGAAATCTTGATAAGGACTGCCATTCATTCATCTCCGTGTTTGGTTTTATGTTAATATGGCTATTCTCATCTTCAGATGTTTGGTCAATAGGAGTGGGAATGGGAATGCGATCAACATGCCATACATGGTAGTCATCTCTTATAATCTCTCAATTAGCCACATTGTCTTCTTTTGAAAGGCCTATATCTTCAAAGAAGGACTGAAAGGGTTTATATAAAAGTAGCTCACTCCAACATAACTCAACAAAGGTATTGAAATATTTGTTTGGTATTGTAGTAAAAAGTGGCCATACATGGACAATTGCGGCGATGTGTCTTTTTTTCCACTTTTCATTTTTTCGTGCTTGGTTATATGTCCAGTTTTTTGCAAGATCAAGCAAACATATAAGGTCAAGAAAAATAGGACGTATTAGATATGCATCAATGAAATTGGATCCAAATAAGAAGTTAGGAAAATTATAGGAGATTCAACGAAATATTTGACGACCAACATTGAGTTTGGTGAAGGTGCAGATGTATGTGATAAGGGGTAACATCTGGAGCATATGGCAAGTTTCTTGGGCACTTATGTCTTGATGTACAATTGCTTCTAAATGCAAACGTCGATAAGCAGTTGGGGCAAGGTCATCTAGATGTGATGTAGATGCAATTCTGGTCAACATATGGTGGTAGGTCTCTAATCTCCCCTCTGCTTTAGAAGCATATTTGGAAATGTATTTTAGAACTACATGGCGAGAGAGGACCGGTTGGAAATCTACATTTTCTCTCCATATTTGGATTATGTTAGGATTATGGATGTTTATGCGCTTATCATTGTGTGTTAGGTGATATGTCTTCTAACCCATTTCATCAATGTAGAGTGATGACCCCATTTGTACCTTTCAAGGGAATTTATACCTGCATTCAAGGGTAGCCCCTTTTTTATGGACACATGTTTCTCATTTCATTGTGTATGTCTTTGAACTCGATTTAAAAGTTGTTCATAGTCCTCGAGTGGGTTGGATGAAAATATCTCGTCTGTATCTAATAAGTAAGGGTCATCTTCAATGGATTGATGCATAGCCATTTTTGTGTTATGGTTTTCTCTAGGATTCCAAGTTGTAACATAGTTATCAAAGAAATTCTTTGCATCATAGATTTGATTTGGGTATTCCCAATTTAATGTTTCCATGTTTGGAGCATCAACAAGCCATAGAAATCCATGTATATGTGCAGAGCCACGGTGTTTCCACTCATACCTGCAAAAGGGATATGAAATGATTAGTAAAGAGCATATAAATGTATAGGTTTGGTAGAGATAATTTCAAGTATTATAGATTGTGTGCATGTACCAATAGCCAATTGCATGGAATTTTTTTTGTAGTATATCCTCATGGAAGATTGAAAACTTTTTGTGAATATAGGTAGCTACAGTGTGGGGGTGATCAATGACATTCTTTGTATGCCAACGTTGGTGAATCTTTGGGTCAAGAGTCCTATCGTTTTTCATAACTACGTGCAAGTCTGGCCATTTTGTGTCTGTTGCACTGAGAGTGAAAAACAAGGTTGGGAATTGAAGTTGTGTAATAATGTTTGTTAGCTCGATCCTTCGCAAGGTCCAAAATGATATAGTCCCACGTAGATGTGCTCTGAAGCGCATGACTTGTTCTGGGAGTTTGTCTAGAGGTAGTTATTTGAGATGAGCACATAGTTATTGAATTGTGGTGGGTGTGTTATGATCTTGGCTTCGTTTGAAAAATAAGGTAGACGTTGCTTGACTTTGATGGTACACAATCAAATTGTAGAGGTAGTATCTGAAACGAGGATGACTACCAAATCTATTGTCATGGTATCTCATCAAGTGTATTGCATAGCTATCAAGTGGTATATTTCTCATGTGTGGTTGGCGAGGTAGGGAATCTCCAGTGGGGAAAAGAGCAGGAAATGCCATGTTGAAAAGACCCTATGTGTTGTACCCATTGATTGGTGATAGACCAATTGTTGGCCATTCAATTGTATTTAGTGAAAAGCCATATGTAGTGTTAACAAATGCTCTTATTTTTTCCATCTCTCATTGTGTGTTAGGAAATCTAAAGGCAAAGGAATACATTTGTTGCTCATATTGGAAAACATCATGGTGTTCTCAATATGTGATATTTGTCTCTTCAGTGGGAGAAGGGAAAGTTTGTGTAGATACATAATGGAGGTGAGAGGAGACATTGGTGCGCGTAGTGGGAAGTGATGTAAGTGAGGTTTGGTCAATTTCGATGTCATTGTAATATTTTTTATTTTGCATCTTGTAGAGAAATGCATTGATGACATGAGATTTTGTCACATGCCACCTCTAAAAAGCTCGCTCTGATACCACCTGATGTTGAGTAGTGTAAAATCTCTCTCGGATACCACCTAATGCAAACGCGTGACCTCCCGATAAATTCTCAAGGGAAAGCCAATGCAAGGAATGCACAAAGCCAACACTTTGTTAAAGTGCTTGTAAAGCTTAGGGGAAGAGCACAAAGTGTCAGGAGGGCACTGAAGGAACAACTCAATAGTTTTAAAAGCTCAGGAGGAAGAGTGTAGGTGCCAGGAGGGCGCAAGGTGCCACTTGAAGGAACAAAGGGTCGAGCCCCTTTAAAGTTCAAAGTAATTACAAGCTCAGGAGAGATAGTGCAAGTGTGCGCCCGAGAACTTATTACAAGTTCCAAGCTCAAGAGAGATAGTGGTTCGTGGAAGCATGCAGAGGCCAAGGAGTCAACCCTGCATGGATACAAATAGAATTAAAGAAGAATACATATGCGAGTAGAGGAAAACAATATGTGCTAAAGTATCACCATATTTGTTGATGTATGGTTGTAACTACTTGAAAAACAATAGTTTATGTACTTTTGTAGCATTTAAGAAGGAATAAACATGAGATGATATGAAAAGAAAAGCATGACATAGTAGGAGAGGAAATGTAAAATCTAAAATTTTAAGAATTTTTTATTAGTTAAATAAAAACATTTGTATGTTAATGATATGAATAATATTTGAACTGTGGTAAGAATAACAAAAGTTTAAAAGTTTATGTTGATGATATATATGTAGAAAGGGAGAGAAAGAGAGATATACACATTGTGGTCACATAAATCAGTCTATTGTTGGAGAAGTACTACCGCCAGAAGAAGATACATATGATGGATCAAAAGCAAGGTATTCACCGCCAGCCGGAGAGGTTAGTTCGTACAACAACTCCCCGACAAAATGTTCAGAAATATATATATATATATATATATATATATATATATATATATATATATATATATATATA
>JASDQU010375052.1:0-11400 GCA_032191745.1 Picea mariana | reverse complement strand
GTGGATACATTTCATGGATGATATCTTTTGGCACATTGTTGATGTACATGGTTGATGTACATGGGTGTTGTGCATGGTGGGCACATTTTGGTACATGATGTACTTGGTGGATATATTGTTCATGATTCTCTATTTCATTGATGACATATCTTTTGTTTCATGATGTATGGTATGGTACAAGTTTGATGCATGAACAGGTCCAAGGATCACCATATGGTAGAATATTTTTCATCTTGCAGAGAAGATAGGGGGAGACATACCCTTAGGGGGAGTCATTCTTCTTCCCATGATTCTAGGAGGAGATATTTGAAGAAAGAGCACAAAAGCATAATTCCAGAGGGAGCAATGGTCACAAGGGGGAGTATGTTCGATGTATCTTTAGCATTACATCAGAGTGATATCCCTTGTTCAAAAGGGGAGAGATTATTCAAAGGAAGTTCAAAGGCATTCAGACAGGGGGAGCATCCCCAAGGAGAGTTCAAGCAAGGGGAGCAACCCCAAGATGAGAATGGCCCTTTGCCATTGATCTCAAAGGGGGAGAGTTAATCACATTGATGTGATTGATGTTTATTGATGGGGAGAGATAGTCACATTGACTATTGATGTAGAGCATGCTGTATCTACATGTTCACATCAATAATTGGTAATTGGTGTTGACATCAATGTTGGTATTGCCATCAATGCCAAAGGGGGAGATTGTTGGATCATATTGTCATTGATGCCAATGGTTTGATTGTTTGATGTCAAATGATTGATTGATGTTAAAGGATTGATTGATTGATGATTGATGTAATATAATATGTATTGTCCTTAATGAGAATGCATAGATGAAGATGGATCAATGAGTTGTCATTGATACATGATGAAGATGGATCGATGTGGTTTCATTGGTATATGATGCATTGTTGGAAAAATGTACAGATGACTCATTATTGTCTTATCATGTTTGATAAGGTGCACAAATGGATGAACTCCAAAGTGGTCCCCTTATGGTGAAAGCTCTCATGGGAATACGCTTTGTGGATTGAGTTATCCTAGAAGAATGGTTGGAGGACCCATGCTCTCATTATTGTCTTATCATGTTTGATAAGGTGCACAAATGGATGAACTCCAAAGTGGTCCCCTTATGGTGAAATCTCTCATGAGAAGATGCTTTGTGGATTGAGTTATCCTAGAAGAATGGTTGGAGGACCCATGCTTGTATGAGGAATAACAAGATGCAGATCAAGGAAATTGTTGGTGAAACTATCCTAGATGGATAGTGCTTGTCATGCCATTTCCGGTGGTATGTGGAATGTCACATAACTCCTCCTGGTTTGAGAGTTATGGCCTTATGAAGATGAAGGACCCTCACATGAAGGCTTGAAACCCCCAAAGTCAAAGAAGTCAAAGTGACCTAAAAGAAGAAATGATAAAATAAGGTGACAAAATCAAGAAGGAATATTTATGGAAAGTGGTTAATCCTAAAAATAAGGAAAATAGGTTAAGTGACCTAGAAATGGGTTAATATTATTTATTCAGGGAGGATTATTTAAATAATCAAGAGAAGTGACAAAATCAAGAAATGATAAAGTAAGGTGACAAAATTAAGAAGGAACATTTATGGAAAGTGGTTAACCCTAAAAATAAGGAAAATAGGTTAAGTGACCTAGAAATGGGTTAATATTATTTAAATGATAAATTAAAGTGACAAATTCAAGGTGGATTATTTAAATAATCAAGAGAAGTGACAAAATCAAGAAATGATAAAGTAAGGTGACAAAATCAAGAAGGAATATTTAAATGTTAAAGTATTGGAGAACTTTCTATTTATGGAAAGTGGTTAACCCTAAAATAAGGAAAATAGGTTAAGTGACCTAGAAATGGGTTAAGTGACCTAAAAATGGGTTAAGTGACCTAAAGGATGAAAGTATAAATAATATAGAAATGGTCTCTTGTAGATCATCCTTTTTGTGGATCAATGGAGAGCTTCTTGTGGGAATATATTTTGGAGTATTGATGGAGAGATTCTTGAGAATTTTTGGTGTGGAACACTTGAGGATATTGAAGATCTATAGGTGACTGAGGTAACCAAGAATATCTAGGCCGAAATGCTGAGGAAAGTGAAGAAAAGAAGGCCGAAATGCAAGGAAGGATAAATTCTTTTGATGGTGATTTCTAAGGTATGTTAATTATAGGTCATCTCACTATTTTCACTATAACGTTTTTTATATATTGATTCAGATCTTGAAATTTCTATACAAGTGATAAAACATAGCCAAGTATCTATGGTTAAAAATTCATCTTGTGGGTCGTTTTATTTTGGGAGTTACACTCCGTGGAAAATAGGGTTTGTGGCCAGTCCTGAAACTAGTCAAAATAAGGTGTTTCGGGTAAAAACATCATAACTTCTTCATAACAGATCCAAAGTCAGTGATACCAATTGTGTTAGTTATATTACAGTCTATAGTATGCTCTGTAATAGTTTCATATCTATTCATTAAATATTTTGTGCGGGGAACGCTCTAGAAAGTCGCTCTCTAGAATAATCTAGAATTCAACAAAGTATGCTATTTTTGCTATAACTCCTTTTCTGAGAGGTTCCAAGTAGTGCCACTTGGAGGAATTGCATAAAAAACACTGAAGAAAATTTTAGATCAGTTTTAGATCTTTATATAGTACATGTACAAAGTTATGATTATTTCAAGTTAGGGTTGTTGACTAATCCAAAACTAGTCATGGTTGAGACAAGCAGTTGATGAGTTGGCACATACATGAGGTGTATAGTTGATGATGTTGGTACATATTGATGAGTCATTTTTGATGAGTGGTTGAAACATGATTGGTATATATTTGGTACATGGTTGGATGCACTTTTTTATGGTACAGGTTGATTATAGGTTGTTTGGAACAGGTTGGTGCATGATTGATGCTCTTGTTTATGGTACAGATTGATATCTGTTGAGGATTGTTGCCTCATCTCAGTTGGTGCTAAGAATGCAAGCCGAGTCTTGCATATAGAGATGGTACTCTTGTAGAGTTGTACTCTATTCAGTTGTTGCTGATAAACCCCAAGGATTGTAGTCCGTAATAAAAATAAAATTGTACATACATCTTGTGTTCTTTGTGTTCATTGTGGTGATGACTTGTTGATGATATATTGCTGATATATGTTGTTGATATGTTCTCACATCTAACTGGTTATAAATGAAAACAATGGGTAATGAATAAATGTTGAATGCTAATTGATGAGTTTTTGTGCAAGAGGGAAGTTTTGAGAAAAAGAGCCCCACACTCATTCACCCCCCCTCTAAGTGTGGTAGGTGTGTCCAACATGCGCTCCTCTTGAAAGTTGAATTAATGCCTTGTTGAAACTAGAAGAAGTGAGAGCACAAGCAAAAGAGAGACTGGGTCAACATCAACAGATTGTGAAAGGATAGTTTGATTCAAACTTTGCTTTGGATAGAAACTTCGAGGTAGGAGATTTAGTTCTCAAATGGGATAAACCTCACGAAGGGAAAGGGGAACACACCAAGTTCTAGAACCTATGGCTGGGGCCTTTCGTAATCGCTAAAAATTTAGGTCCCAGCTCCTTCCGTCTACAAAGTTTGGAGGGACAGCTAGACACCTTCCCGATGAATGGTCAAGCTCTCAAGAGGTATTTTTCCTGATAAATTCCAGATTTACCTTTGTACATAATTTTTCTGTTTTGATTTATTTTTGTTTTCTGGTTTTTGGTTCTTTTTCGTTTTGTTTGTTTTCTTTTCTTTCTGGTTAAACCATGCCTGTGTCACCTTTTAGTTCATGAAGGGAAACCATAATGCCTCATTATGAAGCAACAATCAAGGTCTATCAGAGCATCAATGCTGTAATTTCCTGAAACGCAGACTAGATAAAGAAGTTTTCTGTTCAGAATAGGTTTCACGGTTTCACTTTATAATTATGAGCAGACACGACCATCATTAAATATATTTACGTTGTCCCTTCTTTTAAAGAAAGCAACTCAAGTATGACTTCCTGTCCTCGAAGAATTATTTTCTATCATAAAACCAATTTCAAATCATAATGAAGGTTATCAATCAGAGAATTAAAGGCCGAAAAATATCAAGTGTTCTGAAAACTAAAATTTTCAAGCATCACCCCACTCTTCTGAATATCATTAGATTTATGTTAGATTATAAATAATTTCTAGAGAGTTGTGGGAAGTGTCTGTAAACCTGCCGAGATATGGAATAGGTCTGCTGGCAGTGGGTAAATGCATGCATGATGCCGAGTCAACTTTGCCGGGGTATTGAACAGGCCTGCTGGCAATGAAGCAATGTCGAGTTCAAGAAAATTATCAGGAATAAGTTTTGATATTAATCATAAATACCCTTCATTTGTACTGAAAATTCTTGAACAGGGTAGAGGTGTCAGAGTGGGATAATTGACATCCCTGCCAAGGCTATATATTCCTGCTAGCAGCAGTGGCCCTATCAATAGTATCAGAGCCATTAGTATAAATATCGTTGCTCTCATAATTAAAATTTGTCACCAGATTTCATTTGACAGAAATGTATCTAAAGCTGGACTGTATGGTTATTGTTGGAATTTAATTGAGATGCTTGATTTCCTTCAACTGTTCCTTGATCTGTAACCATTCTAAGTAGTCCTAACATGAACCCATCGGTGATGTAGAGATAACTACTTATCCCAGTAAGTCACCATTGTTGGCATCCCTACATGATTTTTTCTTTTTCAAGTGACAAATGACAATTCCTGTAGCTGCCTACGCCTCATCCTGTAAATATTGCTATTTGAAGGTGACTATTCGGTTGTAAAAATGAAGTTTTGATTGTTCCTATTTACTTTTATCTTGCGTTTTCGTGATTGATTCATGACTGAAATCATGAATCAAGAATTAAACTTAAAATCACATTATAATTCTATCCAAGGCTTGGTTTTTAAAGATCAATGGGCTTACATCTATTTCTTTTTAATGATTTTTCTGAGCTTATCATATACCAATGAAATACTTATGTTGATTGACATTTGGACTATATGCTTGTTCATTTAACATTCTTCGTAAATCAACTTTGATTTTAATTTTTTGAATTGCATTTGGATTGTAAAAAAAAGCATCCTCTCCTAACCTTTGCAAATCGAGTATACCCATTACATGTCATGGGAATTAAATGCACCTAGAATGTACCCAATACTTCATTTTAGTTGGAAGTATGAATTGAAAGATCCCTCATTACGAGATAGGATCTTGAGTTATGCTATGTACTCAAAGCATTCATTACCATAAATGCCCGAATTTCATGAATGAAACCCATATTGCTTATGTTATGGTTGCGCTGGTGTGTTCCTAGTTTTTCTTCCATTGTTTTAGCTCGTGTTTGTTTCTTTCACTGCTATCTCCTAAGAACAGAGTGAGCTCAATTTTTATTTCTTACCATCTGTTTGAACCCTTATGGCCCCTTTTGTCTGAGTTGAGCCAAATGGCTCCCAAACTTTGTTGTTGTATGATGATGCAAGTGATGATATGAAGAGCCAAGGTTGGGATGTGTTTATTAATAAATTCCAGGGTTATAACTCACAAGTGGCCAAAGAATTCACCCTCACATTTGATGGATGTAGGGTTAAGGTGGGTGATATTCATTTGGATATCACAAAAAAATTTCTGAGTGAAGCAACAGGGCTCCCTCTAACTGGTCAAAAGTGGTTTAAAAATTTGAAATTGGATGAAGTACCCTAGAGTTTGTTCATCACCTCCAAAAATATTCACTACTGTGACAAAGGTATTCTGGTCTCCCTGCTTAAGATTAAGTGGCATGGTTTGTTTAAAGGTATTTTGTCTTGGTTTTCCTTTACCACATACTATTGCTCATGCATTTTATTGGATTCCATTGAAACATGTCGTTTTTCCTGCTAAGAAGTTTGTATAAAATGTCAAAGAGATATAAGAAACAAAACTTGGATTCAAGCCTCTATCACCATGGGTTGATTAAATTACTATTAGTTCATCATTTGAAAACACTTGGTGAGGATTGGGATGTTTTCATATCCCGTAATGGTTTTGTTACAGTAAATTCTATGGAGACCCTTGTAATGGACAAGGCAATGATTGATAAGCCTCTTAAGTTCTCAATTGGAAACCTAGATCTTTTGAATAATAATCCTTGTGAAGAGGCATTTTCCGATCAAATTTTATGTGGGCAACAAGGTTTTAGTTCTGATTTTATCTAAACTCCTGTGCATGAGCCAAATGTCTATCCTGACCCTACTAACAAATCCAACATTGGAAACCCTCACAAACAGTGAAAGAAAAATCAAGAAATAGGGTTTCATAACAAGAAGGCTAGTCGATTCATTTCTAGGAATCTGCGTAATAAATCCAAAGCTTATGTGAGCTCGATCAAATCGATCGAGATCCATGAGGATTCAGACTTCGAGATCGAGAGGTTTCTGCAACAGGAAGATCCAAATTGTTCCCAACCAGACCAACCATTCGATTATGTGAATAAATTCCCACCATGTCTAAAAGATAGAAAGGAATTTACAGGTATCAATCTCGATCAAAGGCTGACAATGGATAGTAGTGGTGTTTTAGCACACAAACTCACGCTTCCTCAACCAATTACCCCTGCTGTACATTGCAAAGCCTGTTTACATTGGATAGGCCAGTAATACACAAACATCCCCATCCTTCAAGCAAGTATCAAATCTCTCGTGGCTCAAAATGACTCATTGGAAAATGAAAACCGTGAGCTCAAGGCTAATGCACATAGACAAACAAAGCATTTGAAAAGGACATGCAATATCATTATAAAAAACGCTGATAGTTTCAAGGTAGTGATCAACTCTGATATATTGTGATTCGAATTTTGTTATTAGTTGAATGGTAAGATTGTTTTTATCACAGTTATTCTTTTTGTTATTTTTCTAATCAAATCTAGATCGATTTAGTTTTCTGTTACCAGTAATAAGACTGGCTATAGAATCGAGAGATTCTGTAGCAAAGTCAATTCTCATATAAAAGTTAGGAATTGTTAGTTAATAAGATATTTGACTTGCCCATTTCATTTTTCTTTCAGGATGGGATGTATCTGATGCTGATTTCATGGGATGAAGCATGCTGGACTTAGTCGATCAACTATCTTCTTTTTGTTTATTTTGTAAATAGGAGAAAATTCTCATAGATTTTGAAGATTTAGTTTGATCTTGAGTGGCTCTAAGCCCTCTATGTTTGTAACTTTTATATCTTTTTTGAGGTCTGATCCTATCTTAGAAGATAGGAATTTTAACTTTCACATAATTTTTAAATACTCCATATTTTGTAATGGAAATCATCTTGGCTGAGGGAAAGAGATGGACGAGTGATTCACGAAATTAATGAAACAACATATATGCATTTTGGCTTTAGCCTTTTGTTAATGATGTTTTCATTTATGTTTTGTTAATTCTAATACATTAATAGGTCTGATAGATTTAGACTTAATGATCTATTATGTGCAGGATGTTTACATTATAAATATAGTCTATAATTTTCTACTCAAAACATAAATGTTGTGATCATATCTTCAATTAGAATGATAGGATTTATCTTTGAATCTTAATTGAATGATGAAATGCATAGGTTACTTTCAGATTTATCTTGTTGTAATTATGTGCAATTATAAGATCACATGATTATGTTTGTGTTCCCTCTTCTGTCATTAAAATCTAAATTACTAATACATGTTTTGAATTTATTTAGAACAATCAATAGGTTCATTGCATATTTCTCTCTTGGACGTGGTAGTTGGACTTTTTTACTCATACAGATGCTTGGATACACCTCACTAACTCACTGACAGGTTAGCCCCTTTGTATTTATTTATTTATTCTATTATCTACATATTAATGAAACCAGAGTGTATGGTTTAGCTTTTGACTGCCCACCCGTCTATGTTTCATAGTATATTCAATGAAAAATTTGTTAGATTTATAAAGGCAAACACAAAATGTTTTAAATGTGATTTATTTATCTACTTCTTAACAGAAATAACTTTCGCACTTGATTTCGTAAGTTTCGATTAAAACTTGCAAATTGTATATGATGTATATAAGTGATATTAGTGTAGTTTCTACTTAAAATATATACAATAGTTATATTATTACATATGTACATATACAATATATAGTGTCTAGTAATTAGTTAGTGATTTCTTTCTCTTGTTTATTTTCTTTTAGGATTTTAGATTGGCTAACGGAGCCATTAAGCCCGTCAGAGTGAGTTACACCAAACGACTTGGGTTATTAAAACAACCCCAGACCAAACTCGTTCTTCCAGTTGACGGACAGACAATTTCGCTCATCAACAGGTCTCTAGTGTCAAATATCTTTGATCCATTCTCGTGTTCTTCAATCAATTGTGCGATCCTTCTAGTCATGAAATATTTTAAGTCTTGTTTCTTTTGCTCCAAGGCTTCTTCTTCTTCCTTTCATCTAGCTTAAGCTCTGTCAATCCAAGGTTTTACTATTAACATGATAAACAGGGTGTTGTCTTCAATAAACTTAATAATATCAAAATATTCATTTGTCGAAGTTCCATTAACGTTCATAGGTATCTGAGCGATCTTCCCACATAAGTTTACCAGCTTTCCTCTAAATAGTCTTATTCCTCTTAATGAAGGAATCATAGTAGGCCTCCCTATAGCTTCCCACATTATTTCTGTCATGATATTCACCTTTGTTTCTTCGTCTAGGACACAGTCAATGTCGAAGTCTCCTATTCTTGCTTCAATGCATTATTTTTCTTTAAAGATCTCTGATAATCTGATATGTCGGTGATCATTCAAGGTTTTGTTTATTTGCAGAAATACTTTCTCTGATTCTTTCTTGGGTTCTGCTATAGACTTAGTTTATAGATCTACCTCTTGGTTCAGAGTCATTCTTTCAAGCTTAACGATCATTCTAGGGAAATCCAAAACTTCATGGTCCATAGCCTTACAGAAAATACAACTAGGTATTCTTCCAGGGAATTCCTTAGCAAGATGTCCTAGTCTTCTGCAACTATAACAAAGGGTTAATTCTCTCTTTCTTTTAAATGATCCCCAACCTCTCTTGTACTATGCACTAGGATTGTGGTATCTAACCTGCAAAAAAAATATTTCTAGGATCCTGCATCCATTTGTTAGTCCAAACATTCTTTCTATGCATAGGTATAATATATATTTCACTATTCTTATCATATCTACTCATATCAAACCTTCTTTCATCTATTAATGCCCTAGTTTTCAAACTAGGGCAGACTCTATTAAACATACCTAGATCCATACTCTAGAAACAAATATTTCCACTTATCTTACTTCTACAGAGCACAAAGCTTCTAGATCTAAATTTTGTTTTACTATCTTTACCTTTATCAGAGCACAGATCTTGCAGATATTACCTCTTTTAATCAGAAATTCTTACTTTTACCTTTCTTAGAGTGCCGAGCATTCAGATCTTTCTTGTTTCCTTTAGATTTGATCTTCTTTTCTTCAGATCGGGCTTATTTCTTTTAGATCTGACCTTCTTTTCTTTAGCACAAAGCTTTATAAGTCAAGTAGAATACTGTGCACTAGGGAACAAATCTACGCACAAAGCTTTCACAATTTTAGGATGAATATTTTTACAGATCTTCCTCTTTCTTAGTTCCCAACAATCACAGTTTCAGGTCTCGACAATGGAACCATTTGTTGGCATAGGGGTAGACCCAGGGTTCAATGATACAACAACGCACCAACAAAGCCCTAACTACCGACCCTTTCAACAACACTTGCAAAGTAGATGAAGTCTCACCCGAGGTAGAGGCAGAGGTGGTTGCAAGACTCAGGTGTCTGCAACCTTAGCTCAGACACAAATATGTGATTGTACTACTTAATAAAGCACTTAGCACCATCAGTTCCTTAATATGCAATCACTTATTCACTTCACTGATATAATAGACCTTCACAATATTCTCACTAATCTACAGTATTCAAGCACTTAGCATATACAAATGGATCATAATGAACATATCAAGCACTAAGCATGACTATCTAGATCAGATCTAACATTCTCACATATAATAAGCAAAAAGCATAAATAGATCTATCTAAACATATCATGGCACTTAGCATATAGCATATGAACACATCAATACAAAGAACAAAGCACATAACATAGTGTTTACATGGTTCACCCTCATCCTGGGGCTATGTCTACCAACTCTTCTTCTTTATTTTCTTCAGTCAATCGGTTACAAGCACAAATCCATCAAAACCATTACCCCGCACAAGACATAAGATCTGCACAGCTCGCTAGATCCTTCTTCCTTGTGCTACAACACTAAGCTCTCCACAATCTGCTACAAGGACCTGCAATTAGCTCTGCAAGTCTCTTACAATCATGCACAAAGCACTTTTAGAATCTACTCACACTTAGCATTCATTCACATCACATAGATGCACTATTCTCTTCAACTGTTACCAACTTACATTGCCTATCCTTCTATTTATACATACAAAATGGGCCTAAACATGGGTAAACCCATGGGTCGACATCCCATTCCTGTTACATATTCCCAAAAACCCAAAAAGGGGCCCAAAAGGGGGCTGAGATCCCATGATATTCGCTTCGTATTGCGCTTCTCCTTCAACAGGTTGTTGAAGTCTCAAAATAGGTCAACATGACCAAGAAACTCCCAAAACTTGGTCAAGGGCCAACAAGTTTTTTAACAAATTTTCAATTTCGTAGCCTCTTTTGAGCCTTCGACAGGTATATTGCATCACCGTCATATATGATAGGTTCTCACCCCGCTTTTCATTGCTGCATCATCCTATAACCATGATTCATATGCCCTAGGTACAAACCCATTTATTAGTGACACATAGTCTTTTCATTGCTACTATAAGTGTCGTTATTAAATGGTAGAGACTTACCAAATGTGGGTATCGTAGTTAGAACCCTTTTTGTCATTTGGTGCCCATGAAGAAGTTAATCCATAGGACCAAGAGTTCCTTATAGTCCCAATATGAATTTGTGTTTGAACCCCATTTTTCTTACTCAATATCATTATGACTACTACCTATGGGACTCCCCTTGAGTCTTAGTTAAGCTCTTTTGCGACTCCCAAAAAAATGAAAATATTTCCGAGTGAACTTGTCTCTTTTACACTCATTAAATGGTTTTGAAAGGATGTCTATTTGGTATAAGTTTAACCCTTTTCCTGACGAATTAGATTATTTATGAAAAAGTTGTTGGATCATGTTGTCATTGATGCCAATGGTTTGTCATTGATGCCAATGGTGTGATTACTTGGGAGATTGTTGGGTCATATGTCATTGATGTAAATGGTTTGGTTTGATTGATGTCATTGGTTGATGTCAAGTAATTGATTGATATGATTCCCTTGATGAGAATGTTATATGT
>JASDQU010375050.1:75559-89074 GCA_032191745.1 Picea mariana | reverse complement strand
AATTAATATTTAATTAATTAATTAAATCACTTTAATTAATTAATTAACCTTTTTACCTTTGAAAATCTCCTTATCTCTCCTTGTGGCTTCCCTGGCCACTAAAAGTCACTTCTAGTCATCCCATCCTGTAGTGCTGTTCCTCCCAATTCCAATGAGATATTACACTGAGAGGTTCCTCCAAGTAATGTGCCCAAAATGCCCTCTTCAGTGATTTTAATTAACTTATAGCTCAAAATAGTCAAAATCATGGAAATCGTCGGAATGGAGCGAAACCAAAGCCAACCTGTGCGGAATGGCTCATGATGATGAAATATGATGATAAATGCCAACTGGACCCCAAAATGCCTCTCAAATACCCCTGTATTCGCTATAACATCCATCTGGCTACTCTGGTCATCATAAGTCTCTGCCCTGTGATAATGTCCCAAAGTGGAGACATTACACAGTCGAATAATGCCTTCATGTCATCTTGGTACTTCTACATCTTTTCATCTACTTCAACTCGATGCTGTTGAACCTCAATCAGCTGATTAATTCTCCTGGTGACATGATTGGGTTCTTCATTTTCATCTTGCCAAAACTTCATTACTGGTAGTGCTAGGTTTATAGGTAGGACAACATCTATCCCATAGACCATTTGAAAAGGTGAAATGCCGATAGAACTTTTAGTGCTTATGTAATTTGCCCACAATGCGTATTTTAAGTGCACATGCTAAGACCTTTTGTTTTCATCCAATACCTTCTTTATTATATTTACCAGGCTCTTGTTAGATGACTCGGCCAATCTATTTCCCTGGGTGTAATATGCTATGGAATGGACAAGAACGATGTTATACTTTTGACAGAAGCTGATCATAGACATAGATTTAAAGGCCTGGACATTGTCAGTAACTATCTTTCAGGGGCAACCAAATCTTGACAAAATATTGTCTTCTAAGAAATCGATTACCACCGAGTCTATTGCCCTTTTGGTTGGAATGGCTTCCACCCACTTAGTAAAATAATCTATAGCTATTAAGATCCACTTGTGTTGAGCACTAGAATGGGGATTAATCTCGCCTATCAAGTCTAGACCCCATTGTTGGAATGGGGCTTCAGCTTTGACTGGAACTAGAGGCAGTGCCGGGAGCTTCTGTTTACCTGCGAATAGTTGACAAGGGTTGTAGGCACGCACTTTGGCATTGACATCCGAAAAGATATTTGTCCAGTAGTACCCATCCCTCAAGATCTTGTAAGCTGTAGCTCTCCATGCATGATGCCCCCCACAGACTCCCTCATGAAATTCGTCTATAACCCGTTGAGTTTTCGATTCAACTAAACAGACTAAAAGGAAACCGAGTGGATCTTTCCAATATAGCTAACTTTCGGCAATACAATATTTAACTGCATGGAGTTTTAAAGTTCTAAATTTAGATGGTGATAGCTCATTTGGGCATTTTAGAGTTAGTAGGTATGACACTATGTCTCTGTACCAGCTCGATGATAAGAACTTCTTTTCGATCTTGTTTGGACTTGTTTCATCATTCAACTCGTTTAGGTCCGTGTCTTCGTCGCCTTCCTGCAGGCAATTTATATCTAGGGCTCTGAAATTCAACTCAGCTAAGAGTTTGGCCAGGTCTTTCCCTTTTATCAATTTGGTCGGTTTGACTTCCAGATCAAATTCTTGGATTTTGGTGAGCCATTGCCCTCTTTTTCCATCGCTATCAGGCTGCACCAATATATCTTTCACAGAACTAGTAGGCACATACGCAATTATCTTTGAGTGTAGTACATACGTTCTGAATTCCTTTAATGCTTTTACCATGGCGTATGCCTGTTTTTCTATTATATCATACTTCAGTTATGCATCTCTAAGGCTCTTGCTAAAAAAGGAGATCGGTTGTTCGAATCCTTCTTCGTTCTTTTGTAGGAGCACCGCGGTGATAGCGTGTTCGGAGGAAAACAAGAAGATAAGAAAATCTTTTAGATAGTCGAGGCTTTCTAACACACGTGCCTCGCTTATGACTTTCTTAATATGTGCGAATGATGCTTTGGCTTTGGTTGTCCAATTTACTCCGTTGTCCTTCTTCAACATACCTATGATCAATTTTACAATCTCAGTGAAATTCAGGATAAACCTTCGTAAAAAATTTATTCTTCCTAAGAAAGATTGAATCTCTTTTACATTTCTGGGAATATTTATAGTATCTATTGCTTCAATCCTCTTAGTATCAATCCTGATTCCATCCTTGAATACGATATGACCCAAAAGCTTACCTTCCCGCATGGGGAAATGTGATTTCTTTGGGTTTAAAGATAGACCAAACCCGCGGCATTTTTCAAAAGTTTGTTTAAGATGCATCAAGTCTTCTTCATCAGTTTTAGAGAAAACCGTCAAATCATCAAGGTAAATGACTACGAACTTATCCCTTTCTCCCATGAAAGCGATTTCCATAACGCGCTGGAATGTGGCCCCTGCATTCATCAGACCAAAAGGCATTTTTTCATACATGAATGTACCCCATGGTGTGGTGAAAGCAGTTTTTTCCCTATCTTGTTCATTCATGGCGATTTGATTATAACCAGAGAACCCATCTATCATAGAAATTCAGTTTGTTCCAACTACTTTTTCTAACACATGGTCCACTTTGGGTAGTGGGTAATTGTCGTTGAAAGATGACTTATTTAAGTTTCGGAAACCCACACACAGTCTGATTTCCCCACTCTTTTTCCTGATCGGGACCGGGTTTGCTACCCAGTTTGAGTATCTCAGAGGTACGATTATTTTCGCGTCTAAAAGTTTCTTAACTTCTTTTTCGATCACAGGTAACAAAATGGGGTTGATCTGCCTAAGATTTTTCCTAAACGGTTTGACCCCAGGCTTCAAAGGCATCTTGTGATCAATTATGGAAGTGTCATATGTTCTTAACTCATCATAAGACCAGGCGAAAACATCCTTATACTGTCTGAGTAGGTCTTTATACTTAACTTTCACTTTGGGAGGGAGGAACTTGGATATTTTTACCACCCTGGATTCTTTTTCAGTTCCTATATCACAGTCCTCCACTTCTTCTGGTTGGGGTTGTAAAGTGGATTTTACAGGCACGTCATTCTGATAAAAAAGTCTTTCTAAAGGAATCAATCCTTTCGGAATCTGGTTGTTTTTAAGGACCATCATACGATGATCTGCAATTTTTTCTCGGAAGACTTTAGGATCTTCCCCTTCTTGCATGATCCATATCAGGTCATTTTGATTTTCTTGGTCTGCATGAGTTTTGGAGAATTCACCCATTGCTTCAAGAAATTTCTTAATTTGTTCGTCATCCTCAAAGACCTTCCAGTGTTGGATATTGTCTGGTATAGATGGTCTGTATCTGATTTCGATGTCATACTTCAATTTGAAAGTTTTGGGAGGAGATAAGGTTGAAGCTGCTTTAGCCAATGCATCAGCGTGTAAATTCTCTGCATGATGGATAAAGTGGACATTTACGGATGAGAAAAAGTTTTCCATGAGATCCCAGGCACAATTTTTGTATGATCTTAATCTGGGATTCTTGGCTTGGTACTGTTGGTTTATTTGTTTGTCTATTAACTCTGCATCTCTGTATACCTCTAATTTATTTATCTTTAGCTTCTTGGTAGCCTCTAATCCTAAGACCAACGCTTCATATTCACATACGTTGTTAGTGTAATCTATATCCCACTGCAGTCGGTAGGAAAAAGGAACCACGAACTTACCTTCGGGATCCACTAAGAGTACTTTTGCACCTGCCCCTTTGAAAGATGAGGCACCATCAAAATACATTTTCCAGACACCGGTGCTACACAGATCCTCTATCATGTAACTTGAATCTTCTCACTCTATATCGTTTTCCTCTGTACAACCGTCTAAACCATTATCAAAAGACAAGATACAATTTCCCAGATCTTGGTCCGCGATGTAAATAGGGAAATTGTTTGGGTTTTGAGGGTCACTCATTGTATATGCTAATATCGTTTCTCTATAAAACCGAGTAAACTGACCACCAAACATAGGAATTGTGGCGAACGTCATATCCAATTGAAGAGAACCCCCCAACTTGGCTACCGATGACCTAGACAACAGTAAGCCATACTTAGGGGGAATATATGCAATAACCACATCCATCAGGATAGTCTTAACTGGGACCTGCGCCAGGGTAACTACCAGATCCTTTATCATCCCCATACACTTAACCCTTCTTGAGTCAAAAGAGTAAATATCTCCATAAGTTCTGGTGATCTGGAGACCCAATTTGTCCATAATAATCTTAGGCATAACGTTATGGGAGGCTTCGGAGTCTAACATGCGATTATGTAGCAATTGATCATACACATTTAGAGTGATATAAAAGGGAGCAATGGTGTCTTTGGCCCCTTCAAAATGGGGACCAAAAGTGATGTTAGGTTTGTCATCTTCCAGGTTTAAAACATCAGACTAGCTTTCTAGCTCAGAGACACCCATCGCTTTGGTAATTTGCTTTCGATAAATGGGGTTTTTGCTAATTCTACCAAAGGTATTGGTATCTTAATTTTATTTATATCATTTTTAAAACTGAAAGCTCCGCTCACCTTGTCTATTTCTTTAGTTGAGACTTTCGAATCCTTCCTTTCCAACTTATTCATTTGGACCGCTTTATTACTCATGGTCCTGGTTGAAGACATAATTTTATTTACTGTTTCGGTTCCTTGTGTTTAGGTTTCAACTTTTTCCACTTCGGACTCATGTGTGCTTACTACTTTAGTTTTGTTGTTGGGTAATAAGGTCACTCCAGCTCATAAGTTTGACCTCCTTGGAGGATTTTCTTGGGTTGAGCAGTTGAGATGGGCTTACTCTTAGATCTTAAGTTATACCTGGGTTGGATCTCAGCCATTATCATCTCAGTTTCTTGTTGAGATTCACGAAGGTCAGTCTGATCACCTTCTTTGCCCTTACTCGACGGTTGTTGCGAGTTTAGAGATTTTTCATAGTCTTCTCGAGTCATATATGGTTGTGTGCAGTCATCACCAAAGTTCATGACATCATTATCCAAATCTACGAAGTCTTGAAAATCGTTCGCTCCTATAAAATTTTCATTCTTTAAGGGAGCTTGTATTTTTTGATCTTCATTTTTTATTTGTCTTTGCTGGTTCGGGGGGTTGGGGTTCCTCTTGAAATCCTTTTTGGGGAAAGAATCAACTTTGGCCTGTTCGAGCTCCATTCTGGATATTTTATTTGACATTTCTTTAATTACTCTGGCCATATCTTCTACCCTGTCATCTGTGGATCTATTAGATCCTGACAGACCAGCTTGTTCTCTAAAGCATTTAGTTTCTCGGTTTCCCATTTCTAATTTAGCTTTAAGATTACTCAAAGCCATCATATTAGACTCTATTTCTACCGCATCGGCCTGCATTCGATTTAGGCTGGCTCCCCTTCTTTCTCGCAAAAGGAGTGAGAAATCCGGTTCGAAAGCTCTGGTGAAAGTTACTTTGGCCACGGGTTGGGACGGTTTAACCTCATCCGGGATTTTATTGTACAGTTTGTTGAATCTTTGAATAAATTCCATGACTATTTCGGAATTCATTCAAGATAAGCGCTCGGCATCTAGTTATCAACCTTCTGTCTTTTTCCTCTAAAATCATAGTGAAAATTCCTCCTTGATAGATGCTTTCATTGTGATGGCCTTTCCTTTTCTTTTTCTGCTACCACATCATGATTATCAATCGTTGAAAGATAGACTTACTTTGCCTCACTTTCCGCAAGTTGTACGATCACTACTATTATCTCCTTTCTTCAGTTTTCACTTGACTCCATGCCCAATGGAATGTTTCCATGGTCCAACCCCCAAACTTCAAAAATCCAAAACTATCATTTACCCATAAATCTGCCCACCATTTCACGCTTACTGAAGATCATATTGTGACATTGTTCAAGAGATCCCTCTCGGGTTGGGGGGGGCAGCTTCCAATCCAAAGTGGTTCGAGGTTGCCTCGGGATTGATTTCCATGCAACCCAAATTCAGTTCCAAGTGTCAACAGATGCTACTAGTGAGCTCATTTCCACAAAGAACACTACAAATAAACTTGTTGTAATTAATTTGTAGGAAAGTCAATTGAGTCAAATTGACCAATGTTACATGGTTGTTACCTGTAAACATGTTTTCTGAAAACATTAAGTCTGTCAATATGGTCATATTGGAAATGATTTTAAATATTTTTCTAGTGAGATTATTTCCGTATATGTATAAGTGGGTGAAGAAGGTCAAATTAACAATGGATTTAGGTATACTTAAGCTAATACCAAGACCAAGAGTTTGCAGGGGAATATGGAATATTTCAGAAGGAATAGAACCCGTCATTATTATCCCTAGAAATTGATAGGTATGTAAGTTGTGTCAAATTACCCAAATGTCATGGAATACTCCCCGAGAATTCGTTCTCCTATAGACGTAGGGATTTTAATTTTTGCAGCATGCCCAATTCCAATGGAATAGAACCCGAGAGCACATTATTGGAGAGATCAAGTACTCACAACTCTTTAAGCTGGACAAAATGGGTTGGAATTCCTCCCTTGAAACAATTAAAAGAAAGAATAAAAGTGTGCAATAATGAGAGGTTTCCAAGAGATGGGGAAAGGGTACCTTCCAAATTTCTACTAAGCTTTATGATGACCACTCTTTTGGTGTGTTTTCTGCAATGAATACCATACCATGGTGAGCATACCTTCTCAGAGTTCCCAACCGTTTAGTTGGAGAGTAATCCATTTGGATCAAATGTGTTGGACATTATGAACGAAAAGAGAGCATTGAGGTTTCTTTTATTGTGGGAGTCCATTGATGCTTTCCTCTATATACATGGAGAGCCTAGGCATAGGGCCATTTGGAGACCTAATACTGCAACCAAAGAAATGGGTGATGTGCCTGGAAAATGTAGGGATCCGAAACTTGGTAGAGATTCCCCACTTCGGTAGGGAGAAAGAGGTGAATAATTGTGTCAAGCAGTTGATGGAAGTCCTCCATAGAGGATTCTTATGGATAGAAGAACCCATATCTATTGGTGTATAACTCATTTCCTTCATCACAGGATGCCATCAAACAATGAGATTCCCACACAATACCTGGATGAGAAGACTAAAGAAAATGCTCTCGCCGAAGAGATGAAGAATGCATATGGAACAGAGAGAGGCTTGTGTGGAAATAATCATCAAGAGAATCAGCGACGCAGCCACCAGGATGGCCACAAAACTAATGGAATGTAAATTTCTAAGACAATGTTGCAAGGAGGAGGTCCCTGCAGGGGTTGTCCTAGCTACAAATAAGTGTGCAAACGACACCATGCTTAGCTAGGTTCCATATCTATTGAACCTGTTCCTCGACGACTTCAAGGATGCACACGACTTGGGAACAGAGTTTCACTACTCATGGTTTCTGATCTTGATAATGCTAATCAAGTGGAAGGATCCTCCCTACTCCTATTTCTTTGATAGATTAGGTCATTGTCGCGCAACATGGTACACATCAATGGGAAGCAATTTAGACCCCAAGCAAATAAGTGGCAATTCCAACACCTTTGCGCAGTATCTTAGTGACATCTAGGACAACATAGCCAACACCTGGAGGATCACTCCAGAGGTGGTCACACAATATCAAGGGATAGCCAACTTTAAGGCTATGTGACATAATATGTGGATCTAATCATGCATAGATCCAGCGAAAGAATCATTGCAACTTCGATTATGCATCAATGTAGAGGAAGTTGAAATGATGATGCGAGACTCGCAGGATGAATCGAAGATCCCATCCATCACCAAGCACAATCCAAAGGGAAAGGAAGTGGAAGCAAGGTCATCCAAGACACTTGCAGGAGACAACATTTCCCCACAAAATCCAACACAATAGGGGAAGCCCAGTCAAAATCCAATCCAACGGAAGAAGGGTAGTGCTCCAAGGAAGGATGCACAATCAGGGAAGAAGGACGTTGCCCCGACATAGGAAGAAAAAGTAAGTGGGGACATAATGACACAATAAACCCCTTTGAAAGATACTCCATAAGAAACATGGCCACCAAAGTGGCCAATTATACATACAGGGGGGCTGCGCAAGAATGCCAAGGCCCATAAGAAAATACCATTGTATACAATCACTGAGGATGATGTTGATCTTGTCACAAAGAGAGTATATAATCATGCAGAAGAGGAGTTTGAAGAGGCTAAAAAAAATAGAGGAAGGATACATAATGAGTTAGCCAATATCAAGTAGGTCATAGAACAAATATGAGCAGTGCAAAGGCACGAAAGGGGAACAAAACCCATCCCCTCAACGATAAAAGCAGAGGAAAGGATTACGTCAAACAAAGAATACACCATCCAGATCATAGTGCAAGTGAGTCCAAGCTTCCAAATAAAATCAGAGATGATGCAAATGAGCAATGCCATAGCCCAGACACCACTCAAAGATCTAACACATGTACATTTTCTATTGGCGAAAATACCAACAAAGGCATTGTACAAACTGCAAGCTAGTGTCACGTAGGAAGTGCAATTGCATGCAAGGACAGATGCAACATAATTGCAGGAAACTAGAAATGGAAAGGATGCCCTAGAACTAATGGTCGAGCAGGTAAAGATCGAGACAAAAGAGGAGAAACAACGTGTAGATAATTTAGAGAAGAAGCTGAAGGAAATTTTTACAATGATTCCAGAAAGCATGCAAGAATCCATGAGAAATGTAGAAGAACAGATCCAAATCATCACACAGATGCTCGAAGACTAAAATAAGGAGATCGAGGATATTAAATAAAATTTAACCCCAACTACTCCTTCGAAAGTTTTGGCTGAAAGGGAACAACAAGAAGCCCTGCAAGTGGAAGTGATGTAAAAAGAAGATGAAAATGTCACAAAACTATTTGAAAATACCGCATAGCTATAGACAACGTTGGAAGAAGATGATAGGGTCCAGAAACTAGATCAGGAAGAGGAGTTAATCAACACTGCAATCCAGGAGTTGAAGCAGAGGAAACATTCCATGAGCATCACAGAGTGAGTGAAGGGCGCGCAGGAGATGAAGACCCTGCAGGAAAAACTGAAGACTACGTAGAATAACATGAAGGAAAGGCTAGCCCAATTAGAACCTCTCCAAGAGAAAGAAACACAAATAATTGTGAAACTAGAGAAGGAAAAGATGAGGATGGCTTAGGATCTTGTTGAGAGCGCACAATATCTCAAGTAGCATATCATAGTGCAGCGGGTAGAAGAGCTCACAGAGAAAGTTGCACAAGGAAGATCAAAAGGGGAAGAGCTAAAATGGAAACTCCACAGCTTGGCAGAGGTTGTTCAAAGAGTGTCCACTACCTAAGTGGCTTGGGACAAACCACATGTCAGTGTTGGGGGCATGTTGGTTGTAGGCCTATTTTGAGAAGGAAGGTTATTTTGAGCGCAAGCCTAATTTTGGAGAAGAACAATTGGCATGAAAAGTTGCATGGAAGAGGAAAAGAAACATGCAAGAGGAAAAGTAGCATGCATGAGGAAAAGCAGCATGCAAGAGGAGAAACATGCAAGGCGCGCAGGCAGGAAAACCTAACCATGATAGGTTTAAGGTTTTTTATAAAGATTGTAATGACTATAATCCTATAAAATAGTATAAATAAGAACCTAGGAGGTCTAGGTTAGGGGTTCAGTTGGTTTATTTTTGGGAGAAAGAGGCCAGTTCAATGGTTATTATGATGGTAATAAGGTGATAGAATAGTCAAGTAAGCCATATTTTCAGGGTTAGGTCATAGGTTGAGGAGTGTGGTGTGATCTAGTCTGCCTCATAGAGGTTCTTGAACCTCTTCATGATTGTATAATGGAAGATGTAATGCATGCAATGCCATGTTTTGCAGTATGTTAGAACTCTGTAAATTTTGTCCAGCTGATAGAAAAACAATAGAGATAATTGTTTCAACCTACTTTAGAGCTGGGCACTAACCTTCTCAACTCAGAGAGGACTCTCTCATGTCACTTGATATATCTTTGGAAATCAATGGCTAGATTTAGTTTGTTTTGGGGGTTTTTATAAATTTTTTGTCTAGGAAGGGGAGGGACACTTAGGGCTACGGAGTCAAAAGTTCAGAAGTGAATGAAAAAAATGACTAGCTGGTAGAACTCTCCAGAGGATAAAGGCTAAATGAGGCAATGAATCTGAGTTGTAAATCATATTTAAGCAAGGTGTAGGAGGAAAGAGAAAACAAATCACTGCATTAGAGCATTACTGAAATGAATTCTAACTTAGTTAAGAAGAAACATACATATTTTAAATTTCTTAAGCCAAGAGCATCATAAGACGAATTCTGAGATTTTTAACTCTCCAATTTAAATAGAAGAAAGTGCAAATGGAATTTAGGAACACAAGAAACACATATTATGAGAGAAGACATGACTCATATCACCACCATTAGAATCTTTTCATAGATAATTCAAAAATCTTTTACATGTATATTCAGTTTCAGCTCCAGAAAATTACAAAGTCCTCCTACTATGGGGGCAGGCCCCTCTCCGGTAAGTCCAACCATTCATTTATATTTTTTATAACATATATAGATAAATTACATCCGGGATTCAAAACGAATCATCTTCCCCAAAGTTCCAAAAATAGACATCCATTACCAAGGAGTAATATACAACAACTAAATCCTATTTTCTAGGGGACGTTATAATAAAAAACTGACATATTCGAGATTTTCTCCTTCAATGCCACATGTCTGTATCATTACAAAATTCTCTGAAACATACTTAATTTAGCATGAAATCTATTTCAAATTAGCATTTTCTTACTTTAAAGTGTCAAGCCAAGCAGGTTGGTTTTCTCCAACACTTTCAACTATTTCATCTTTAACCTATGTCTTCTATTTCTTTCTCCTTTTCATTTTGACAGCTCAGGTGTGGCGCTCATTTGCGTATCCATTGATGATAAAATCCTTCATGATGGGATTTAATCTGACTTCTTTATCTGATCCTGGCTCCTCTATAGGCTTCGTGTGAAATTTCGTTGCCAGTATTCGTGCGACAAGCTTTTCCTTCTTCTTCACTGATAAATTTGTCATATTATTTGAATATCCTGGATCACTGGAGGCTGCTTGGTCTTTTTTATCCATTCTCTCTATTTTTCCAGAAATCACGAGCTTATCTCCCTTAGCTGTACAGGAATTAGAAAGATGATTCAGTTTGTGGTTACCCCGTTCAGGAATGAAATGTTAATCGCCCAAGACAAAGTAATGTCATCCATGTTTTGAATGACAATTGTCACCGAGTGTCAATCATAGGTTACTGAAGAAATTACTAACAAGGAAAATGACTTATCACGTTTGGATATCAATTTCAAATGATGATCCTTTGAGTAAGTTTTCTGGCGACGCTTACCCGACATCGCCGTCAACTTTCCCTTTCCACTTGCAATCTTTGGATGTGACATATCTAATAATTTTATGACACGTGACATCAGGGTGGGCTTGGGTGGTTTCAAGATTACCCTCTTTTCCCCCCAATGTGTATCTGGTGGTGCCACGTGCCCTTGAAACAAAATCGTGATATTCTTATCGGCCTGCCTCCAAGAGATTAACCGGCGCACTATTTATCCACCCAATATTTCCTACGACTGTCGATCAGCAACGCTCATGATCCATGACCCATTGGGTCCCATTGACTTCACCTTTCCATTATATTTATCCTCATCTGCTAGATATGGCATTGTCTACTAGTCTATCGCTCCTCCATACCGACTTAGCCTCCTGCTAAGTCCCGAAGCTGGAACTCCATATGAAAAATTTTACAGTGATAACATGGGCTCCAACTGGGGATGCTATCCTCCCTGTGAGGTAGAAAATAATAGTAGACCCTGTGCCTTATCCATTGGGTCTTCTCTCACAACAAGTGTGTGTCATGCTTTGACCTAGAGACTGAAGGATGGATATACTGCTAAAATATAATTGAATACTTTATTTTGGAATCTAAACTTAAAAATTCTTGATCATCAAGCTTATTCACACCTACCTACACTAACTACTCAAATGTTCTACCAGTCAAGTGAAATCAAAATGCCAATGCATCCATGCCAACATCTCATCTACTGTTTGTTTAATTTGCACACGATTTCTCCAAAGCATGTTTACCAACAACTCATTTGAGAAGTTATATTTGAATTTGAATCTTAGAATTTTAAAGATATTGGGATTGTTTATTTTTTCTAGTAAAACTGCAAATGGATCTTCCAATACATGCATAAGACTCTAGTCATGTTTCACCTTTTCCACTGTGTTCTTGCTTTCATGCGATTTATTCTATTGATTTCCATCAAGAGGCTGAAAAATTTTCTTAGACTGCTAAGAGTAACACCCTTTTGAATCATAAGTCAGCACTAGCTAAAAAGAAACCACTGGTGCAAAACAACCCATAACCAATATTGACGTTGATTTTCCATTATCTTCATCTCCGAGCTTACAATCCATCCTAAGCCTTAAATTTTGATTGTTAGAATTTTCCACATAACATGCCATGGGATCATGCAAAATCATTTCTTATTGATGAACGAACATAGAAAGACAAGCCTCTTTCATAAGTGTTTGTTGTCTTTGCTCTATTTCTTCTGTTATGAGAATATTTTCAAATGGAATGGAAACAATAGGTTTGTCTACTCTTCCATGCATATCAACAAAAACATTCATACATTTTTGAACATCTTCAAACATGACAACCAAATTATATGTATCAAGACTATCATCTTGTTCATCGAACAATTTTGGTTTGGTTTTATTCACCTTCTGGAAATTTGCTTGAGGACTGTTATCTTGGCTTATAGATGAATGAAGGGGAATAAGTTCACGTTCATAATATTATTGAAAATGTGGAAATCTGACAACATGAACTATTTCATAGTCTGGAGTTCTCATGGATGCATTTTCTAAACCATGATTTTCAAAGGGGTTAAATAGAACAACTACCTCTTTATTTACTTTCTCTATTTCTGACTGAAAAATAGCATACACTGTTTTGTTATTTTCTTGAAACTCTATATTGGTTGTTTGTTCACTGCTTGAAGTCTCCATATATGCAATTCCAGAATTCTCATCTCTCTCTAAGCCACTTAGAAATTAAACAACCACATCATTCATAGAGGAAGAAAGACAATTTTGAAACACTTTGTCTTGTTGGAAACCTTGTTGTATATCTACATTAAGTTCAGGATAAGGGAAATGACCTTTTGCAACAATTTCTTGACCAACTTCATCTTCATTTTCACGTTGGTAGTTTAGCATATGTTAAGGTCCTAACCCGCACATAGGTAGATCAATGTATTCGGATGTAATAAAGGTCAATATTAATAAGACCTTTCAATAATATAGAATAAGGCGGATGTAAGAAGACCTAATAGAAGCTTCCGCTTCTAGAAGGATCTTCCTCTACATGCTTCTTTTTAGTATAAATAGGATTCGAGGGTATTGAGAACCCTAGCTTGGATATTATTGTAACAGAGCGCTGCTCGATTGGAGGTTGCCCCCTCGAAG
>JASDQU010375050.1:58233-75077 GCA_032191745.1 Picea mariana | reverse complement strand
CTAGAGAAGGAAAAGACAAGAATGGCTCAGGATCATGTTGAGAACGCACAATATCTCAATGAGCATATCATAGTGCAGCAGGTAGAAGAGCTCAAAGAGAAAGTTGCGCAAGGTAGATCAAAAGGGGAAGAGCTAAAAGGGAAATTCCACAGCTTGGTAGAGGTTGCTCAGAGAGTGTCCACTACCTAAGTGGCTTGGGACAAGCCACATGTCAGTGTTGGGGGCCTGTTGGTTGCAGGTCTATTTTGAGAAGGAAGGTTATTTTGATCGCAAGCCTAATTTTGGAGAAGAACAACTGGCAGGAAAAGTTGCATGGAAGAGGAAAAGCAACATGCAAGAGGAAAAGTAGCATGCATGAGAAAAAACAACATGCAAGAGGAGAAATATGCAAGGCACGCAGGCAGGAAAACCTAACCATGATAGGGTTAAGGTTTTTTATAAAGATTGTAACGACTATAATCATGTAAAATAGTATAAATAAGAACCTAGGAGGTCTAGGTTAGGGGTTCAGTTGGTTTATTTTTGGGAGAAAGAGGCCAGTTCAATGGTTATTATGATGGTAATAAGGTGATAGAATAGTCAAGTAAGCCATATTTTCAGGGTTAGGTCATAAGTTGAGGAGTGTGGTGTGATCTAGTCCACCTCATAGAGGTTCCTGAACCTCTTCATGATTGTATAATGGAAGATGTAATGCATGTAACGCCATATTTTACAATATGTTAGAACTCTATAAATTTTGTCCAGCTGATAGAAAAATGACAGAGATAATTGTTTCAACCTACTTTAGAGCTAGGCACTAACCTGCTCAACTCAGAGAGGGCTCTCTCATGTCACTTGATATATCTTTGGAAATCAATGGCTAAATTTAGTTTGTTTTGGGGGTTTTTATAAATTTTTTGTCTAGGAAGGGGAGGGACACTTAGGGCTATGGAGTTGAAATTCCAGAAGTGAATGAAAAAAATAACTGGCTGGTAGAACTCTCTAAAGGATAAAGGCTAAATGAGGCAATGAATTTGAGTTGTAAATCATATTTAAGCAGGGTGTAGGAGGAAAGAGAAAACAAATAACTGCATCATAGCATTACTGAAATGAATTCTGACTTAGTTAAGAAGAAACATACATATTTTAAATTGCTTAAGCTGAGAACATCATAAGACGAATTTTGAGCTTTTTAACTCTCCAATTTAATTAGAATAAAGTGAAAATGGAATTTAGGAACACAAGAAACACATACTATGAGAGAAGACACGACTGATATCACCACCATTAAAATCTTTTCATAGAGAATTCAAAAATATTTTGCATGTATATTCAGTTTCAGCCCCAGAAAATTACAAAGTCCTCCTGCTATGGGGGCAGGCCCCTCTCTGGTAAGTCCAACCATTCATTTATATTTTTGATAATATATATAGATAAATTACATCCGGGATTCAAAACGAATCATCTTCCCCAAAGTTCCAAAAATAGACATCCATTACCAAGAAGGAGTAATGTACAACAACTAAATCGTATTTTCTAGGGGACGTTATAATAAAAAACTAACATATTCAATATTTTCACCTTGAATTCCACATGTCTGTATCATTACAAAATTCTCTGAAACATACTTAATTTAGCATGAAATCTATTTCAAATTAGCAATTTCTTACTTTAAAGTGTCAATCCAAGCAAGCTGGTTTTCTCCAACACTTTCAACTATTTAATCTTTAACCTATGTCTTCTGTCGCTTTCTCCTTTTCATTTTGATAGCTCGCATGTGGTTCTCATCTGCGTATTGGTTGATGATTAAATCCTTCATGATGGGATTTAATCTGACCTCTTTATCTGCTCCTGGCTCCTCTGCAAGCTTCGTGTGAAATTTTGTTTCCAGTATTCGTGCGACAAGATTTTCCTTCTTCTTCACCGATAAATTTGTCATATTATTTGAATATCCCAGCTCACTAGAGTCTGCTTGGTTTGTTTTATCCATTCTCTCTATTTTTCCAGAAATCACGAGCTTATCTCCCTTAGCTGTACAGGAATTAGAAAGATGATTCGGTTTGTGGTTACCCCGTTCAGGAATGAAACGTTAATCGCCCAAAACAGAGTAATGTCATCCATGTTTTGAATGACAATTTTCATCGAGTGCCAATCATAGGTTATTGAAGAAAGTACTAGCAAGCACAATGACTTATCACATTTGGATATCGATTTCAAATGATGAGCCTTTGAGTAAGTTTTCTGGCAGTGCTTACCCGACATCGCACAGATGAAAAGTACCCAAACAATTTTCCTAAGGTGATTTGACGGGCCATCAACTTTCCCTTTCCACATGTAATCCTTGGATGTGACATATCTAATAATTTTATGACACGTGAAATCAGGGTGGGCTTGGGTGGTTTCAATCTTACCCTCTTTTCCCCCCGATATGTATTTGGTGGCGCCACATGCCCTTGAAACAAAACCACGATATTCTTATCGGCCCGCCTCCAAGAGATTAACTAGCACACTATTTATCCGCCTGATATTTCCTACGACTGTCGATCAGTAGCGGTCACGATCCATGACCCATTGGGTCCCATATACTTCTCCTTTCTGCTATATTTAGCCTCGTCCACCAGATATGGCATCATCTTCTAGTATATCACTCCTCCATATCGACTTAGCCTCCTTCTAAATCTTGAAGCTGGGACTCCATATGAAAAATTTTGCAGTGATAACATGGGCTCCAACTGGGGATGCTATCCTCCCTGTGAGGTATAAAATAATAGTAGACCTTGTGCCTTATACATTGGAGCTTCTCTCACAACAGGTGTGTGTCATGCTTTGACCTGGAGACTGAAGGCTAGATATACTGCTAAAATATAACTGAATACTTTATTTTGGAATCTAAACTTGAAAATTCTTGATCGTCAAGCTTATTCACACCTACCTACACTAACTACTCAAATGTTATACTAGTCAAGTGAAATCAAAATGAAAATGCATCCATGCCAACATTTCATCTACTATTTGTTTAATTTTCACACGATTGCTCCAAAGCCTGTTTACCAACAACTCATTTGAGAAGTTATATTTGAATTTGAATCTTAGAATTTTAAAGATATTGGGATTGTTTATTTTTTCTAGTAAAACTGCAAATGGATCTTCTAATACATGCATAAGACTGTAGTCATGTTTCACCTTTTCCATTGTATTCTTGCTTTCATGCGATTTATTCTGTTGATTTCCATCAAGAGGTTGAAAAATTTGCTTAGACTGCTGAGAGTAACACCCTTTTGAATCATAAGTCAGCATTGGCTGAAAAGAAACCACTGGTGTTAAACAACCCATATCCAATATTGACGTTGATTTGCCATTATCTTCATCTTCGAGCTTACAATCCATCCTAAGCCTTAAATTTTGATTGTTAAAATTTTCCACATAACATGCCACGAGATCATGAAAAATCATTTCTTCTTGATGAACGAACATAGAAAGACAAGCCTCTTTCATAAGTGTTTGTTGTCTTTGCTCTATTTCTTCTGTTCTGAGAATATTTTAAAATGGAATGGAAACAATAGGCTTGTCTACTCTTCCATGCATATCAACAAAAACATTCATACATCCTTGAACATCTTCAGATATGACAACCGGATTATAAGTATCAAGACTATCATCTTGTTCATCGAACAATTCTGGTTTGGTTTTATTCACCTTCTGGAAATTTGCTTGAGGACTGTTATCTTGGCTTATAGATGAATGAAGGGGAATAAGTTCCCATTCATAATATTCTTGAAAATGTGGAAGTATGACAACATGAACTATTTCACAGTCTGGAGTTCTCATGGATGCATTTTCTAAACCATGATTTTCAAAGGGATCAAATAGAACAACTACTTCTTTATTTACTTTCTCTATTTTTGACTGAAAAATAGCATACACTATTTTGTTATTTTCTTGAAACTCTATATTGGTTGTTTGTTCACTGCTTGAAGTTTCCATATATGCAGTTCCATAATTCTCATCTCTGTCTAAGCCACTTAGAAATTGAACAACCACATCATTCATAGAGGAAGAAAGACAACTTTGAAACACTTTGTCTTGTTGGAAATCTTGTTGTCTATATACATTAAGTTCAGGAGAAGGGAAATGACCTTTTACAACAATTTCTTGACCAACTTCATCTTCATTTTCAAGCTGGTAGTTTAGCACAGGCTGCAAATCTGGAATGAAATAAACTTTCATCTAATTAGCCACATGATCTTTAAATGTATGTGAAGGTGGTTGATCTTCCTCACTGACAATAATTTTCTCATGTAAAGCAGTGCTATTGCAATCAAACTTCCCTGCTTCCTCTGTTTTCCCATGATTTTATTTCAACAATTCAAAGGAAGAAAAGAATAATGGAATATGGTTTTCATTTGCAAGTCCATTATATTTTAGATATTCAACATCATATCTGGAAGATTTATGATCTAGAACATTATTGACATTTTGCTTTAGCAATTTGAAAGAAAAAAAACACAATGGCAAGGCTCTTTCACCCGAGTCAAAATATTCTTCATTTTCTTTACTTTTGTCATATGCATTTCTTTCCATTTCTCTAGGTTGTTGAACACACTTCTTTTTAGATTCCTCTTTGACCAATTTCTGCAATTCCTTGTAAAATTGTCTCAGTGAATCAGTGTGATTTGGCATCAACACACTTTTCTTTGTTTCAATGATGATATCAACATTTTCTTTCGGCAATTCAAATGAAGAAAAGCATAAAGGCAAAAAATTTCCTCCAATAGTTTCAGTACCCTCTTCTCTGTAACTGTGATATGTAATCTGATTTCTCTCATTATATTGCTGAAAAAGAGCATTTCCTGATAGAGGAAATGCAGTTGGATGTTCTGGGAGGTCATTATCGTAATCATCATCATATTCATCATATATAGGCAAATCAACAACATCTAGAATATCGTATAACAAGAAAAAGCTTGGGACATCAACCTGTTCCTCAACAAACCGATATGCAAACTCATCTTCTTGATTGTTTACACCTAAATATATGAAACAATCAGCTCCATGCTTGTTATGGGGTGGATCAGAGACTACATAAGAACCTTCTCTTTTAATCCTTTTCAAAATCATTTTCATTCAGAACTTCAAGAAGACCTATGATATCATCAATTTTATGCCCAAGATTCCAGTCAAATGTTTTCTGTTCATATTCATTCTCATGTCTTGGAACACCCAACTCTTCACTCTAAATATGTTCACATGCTAGGACATTGTGTTGAATCTCCTAAGCATCATTGAACATTTGTTGTAAGGTCTCAAGTCTTCTTTCCATCAGGAGGAAAGCCAGATTTGGGTGAAGAGTAGTGGCATACTAGAGCATGGTAGCAACTTTAGTGGGTTGAATTTCTTTGGGAAGATCATAATAAATAATGGAAAACCTTCTACTGAAAGTGGAAATAGTCTCATTGCTTTGCCCTTTCAAAGAATAAAATTATGTAATATGGAGGTTTAGAGATTTATTCTTACCCCAGAACTTTGAAAAAACACTCTTCAATTATTCCCATGAGACAATGGTCTCTGGATTCAAATGTATAAACCATTCTTTGGTATCTCCTTTCAAGTATTGAGAGAAATCTCTCATACAAACATCAGCATGGTTAATCTCAAGGAAATCTATAAAATGGTCAAACTCTTAGATGTGTTTCTCAGCAGTGATGGCACCAAGTTCTCCATCAAACACTGGTAGGTATTCATAGTGCTTTGGAGGAAAATCATGAAGGATGTGGGGTAATTTTAAGGGCCTATATTTGTGCTGGGTCTTGGAGGGTGTTGGATCAAGTACAAGAGGTAAAATATCAACCTTGGTTTCATGAGGCTTATCAACTTGGGAATGGTTATCACATGGATCAGATGGGGGATTTTCATCAAAATCATTAATAAACTGAGGATACATTTGTATAATATTAAGAGGAGGATATACAATTTCAGGATTATCATGGTCATCATTTGCATGAAGCAGGTGAAAAAGACTTTGTTTAGCATGTTCAGGAAACAACTAGAGGAAATTTACAATGAACAATATAATGTCTTGGAAAAAACCCAACATTAAGTACTTGTTTTCTTCCATGATGCCTTTTCATACCTATGTCAAGGGATCTCATCTTCGGGCAGTGGAGTCACCAATGATATTTTGGAATCTAGATTCTGCATCCCCAGTGGAGTTGCTAGTGAAAATTCAAATTTATGGATTCTTCTACCAATGGAATCACCTTCAAACTGATTTTTCGATGTGTGGAGTTGCCAAAGTAGGAATAAAACCAACATATGCATAAGTGTCTACTACTCTTCAAACCTTAGAACTCAACCATGTCATTTTTTCCTAGGGAAAATTTTTTAATTTCATCTCGGAAACGGAACCAGAATTTTAGCACTCTGTAAATTTTGTCTGACTGATAAACAAATGACAGAGGTAACTATTTAAACCTACTTTAGAGTTGGGCACTAGCCTTCTCAACTCAGAGAGGGCTCTCTCATGTCACTTGATATATCTTTGGAAATCAATGGCTAGATTTAGTTTTTTTTTTGGGGGGGGTTATAAATTTGTTGGCTAGGAAGGGGAGGGACACTTAGGGCTATGGAGTCGAAATTCCAGAAGTGAATGAAAACAATGATTGGCTGGTAGAGCTATCCAGAGGATAAAGGCTAAATGAGGCAATGAATCTGAGTTGTAAATCATATTTAAGCAGGGTGTAGAAGGAAATCGAAAACTAATAACTACATCAGAGCATTACTGAAATGAATTCTGACTTAGTTAAGAAGAAACATACATATTTTAAATTTCTTAAGACAATAGCATCATAAGATGAATTCTGAGCTTTTTAACTCTCCAATTTAAATAGAAGAAAGTGCAAATGTAATTTAGGAACACAAGAAACACATACTATGAGAGAAGACACGACTCATATCACCACCATTAGAATCTTTTCATAGAGAATTCAAAAATCTTCTGCATGTATATTCAGTTTCAACCCCAGAAAATTACAAAGTCCTCCTGCTATGGGGGCATGCCCCTCACCGGTAATTCCAACCATTCATTTATATTTTTGATAATATACATAGATAAATTACATCTGAGATTCAAAACGAATCATCTTCCCCAAAGTTCCAAAAATAGACATCCATTACCAAGAAGGAGTAACATACAACAACTAAATCCTATTTTCTAGGGGACGTTATAATAAAAAAATGACACATTCAATATTTTCGCCTTGAATTCCACATGTCTGTATCATTACAAAATTCTCTAAAAAATACTTTATTTATCCTGAAATCTATTTCAGATTAGTAATTTCTTCCTTTAAAGTGTCAAGCCAAGAAGGAGTGTCCTCTCTAACACTTTCAACTATTTCATCTTTAACCTATATCTTCTGTCACTTGCTCCTTTTCCTTTTGAAAACTTGTGTGTGGCGCTCATCTTCATATCCATTGATGATTAAATCCTTCACGATGGGATTTAATCCAGCCTCTTTATCTGCTCCTGGATCCTCTGCAGGCTTCATGTGAAATTTCGTTGCTAGTATTCGTGCGACAAGATTTTATTTCTTCACTGATAAATTTGTCATATTATTTGAATATCCCGGCTCACTGGAGGCTGCTTGGTCTGTTTTATCCATTCTCTCTTCTTTTCCAGAAATCATGAGCTTATCTCCCTTAGCTGTATACGAATTAGAAAGATGATCCGGTTTGTGATTACCCCATTCAGGAATGAAATGTTAATCGCCCAAAACATAGTAATGTCATCCATGTTTTGAATGAAAGTCATCATCAAGTGTCAATCATAGGTTACTGATGAAAGTACTAGCAAGGACAAATACTTATCATGTTTGGCTATCAATTTCAAATGATGAGCCTTCGAGTCAGTTTTCTGGCACTGCTTACTCGACATCGCACAGACGAAAAGTACCCAAACAATTGTCCTGAGGTGATTTGACGGGCCGCCAACTTTCCCTTTCCACATGCGATCCTTGGATGTGACATATCTAATAATTTTCTAACACATGACATCGGGGTGGGCTTGGTTGGTTTCACGCTTACTCGCTTTCCCCCCCGATATGTATCTGGTGGTGCCACGTGCCCTTGAAAAGAAACCGTGGTATTCTTATCGTCCTACCTCCAAGAGATTAACTGATGCATTATTTCTCTGCCTGATATGTCCTACAATCGTCGATCAATAGTGCCCACGATCCATGACCCATTGGGTCCCATCAAATTCGCATTTCATCTATATTTATCCCCGTTCGCCAGATATGGCATTGTTCGTTAGTCTATCGCTCCTCCATACTGACTTAGCCTCTACTAAATCTCAAAGATGGGACTCAATATGAAAATTTTTACAGTGATAACACAGTAGACTAAATAAAAGAGAAGAGAAGCCAAATCTTTGTGGACGTAGCCCAGGAGGGGGTGAACCACGGTAAAACTTGTGTTCTATGTGATGTTTCTCACATGTTTACTTTATGTTAATGATTAGTTTATGAATGAATGGTTAAGCTATATGTATTAGAATGCATGCATGGGCCTAAAGATGAATGAATCCTAGAAATACTTGAATGAATAACAAGATTAATGCATGAAGAAGATAGAATACACCCCCAGATCCCCACTCATTCCTAGATTGCAAGAACTTGAGCATTGCAGTCACCCATAAAGTTATCTCGGGTGAGATTGTGCAGTGCACTCTGTGTGTTGTGTTGCCTTTTGGTTTACCAAGAGGGCCAATAGTTTTAGATGGTTTTATTGGAAACCTGTTGAGATCCAAACCTGGGTTAGCCCTAGAAGAGAAAGAGAACAATAACCAATAGGGATACTTGAACAAGAATATTCACTATTGATAAAAAATGAAGATGAAGAAAAAAAAGACATGGCCCAATATACATCTACTATAACATTCCCTTTATCCCATGAAAAAGGATAATAAGGCATAGAATTAATAATTTCATGGGAAGAGGCCTTATTCTCTCTATCTTTCATATGCACATTTCCCCCATCAAGTATTTCAAAAGGGGTCAGCTCCATTGAGTCTATTTGAGTCAGATGGTGGGTGGTTTCCTGCAAGGTCAAACCGTTAAAGAGATCAGGATACAAATAAAAATAAGTGAAGAATTAAGAGACATAAAAGCTTCTATGGAACAAGAAACATTTGTAGAAAGTGACTCCCTGAATGGTATTTCCTCCTCCTTAAAAACATCGTTGGATGATTGTGAATCGGTGGGCTGCATACTAGGAATGGTTTCACAACCAACACGTTCTTCCTCATTATGGTTTTCCTCATCCAAGAAAAGGTAGATTGTTGTGATAAAAGAGGTATGTCTTGTATGTTGATTTCTTTTCCTGAAGTGAAAAAACCAGTGTGATTGTCTTTCTCCTGCATCATATGAGAATCTAAAATATCTTCCAAATTATATCATGGTTAGAAGAGAGAAGCAAGTCATAAGAATCATTAGAACAAGAGGTTTCAATAAATGACCTATCAAAAATAGGAAAAAAATATTTCTCTATGTCACTTGAACTAGGAGAATTTGAAACATCACGACAATCCAAATCAACATAAATTAATTTCAAATCATCCATGTGTGAGGAAGAATTCATTTTAAGTGTGTCTAGATTTTCTTCATTAACAAAGTGATCAGTTTTCAAGTTTTGCTCCATAGCTCCCTCCTCCATCTACTGTGATGGGAAATAAGAGAGAGGATAATGAGATCTTAACATAACCATCGGTGTGACCCGAAGTGTCCCATTATCAATAGGAAAAACCTCCTCTTGGGCTGGTACAAAAAAATATAAACTTGAATTTATAACACAAGAGGTCTATTTTTCGTCACAAAGAAAGAAAGAGGGAATGGAGTGATGAGAGGATACATATATTTATTCTGGAAAAGAATTTTATATCTGATCTATATCCCCCACACTAAAGAAGGATCCAGGCATATGAAATTAATCTAAACCATTAGCATTTTCAAAATTTTCATTTAAATCCAAATCAACATGTGGGGAAAGATTAAAAGATGATTTAGATTCTTCATTTAGTGGTTCGTATGTTTCATTAGAAAGAGAAACTATATAGGAAATAAAATCATTGTTAGAGGGCCTATCATCCAAAGGAATTATACAACAAAGATGAGTAAATCTGATAACAAAATATTCAAGGGATTCATCTTCATTCTTCTTAATATCTAAAATTGCTGCACACAAATTATCATAATCATAATTCTCAAAAGAATGCAAAAATTCACACATAAATTGTTTGCATGTGTGAATAGAGGTGGCTGACAAAGTCTCACACCAGCTCTTAACCTGACCTACAAAACTAAGAGTGAACAACCTGCAAATGGTATTTCCATCAGTAATATTGTGAGAACAACAAAATTTCTAGAAATGTAAGGCAAGTTTAGATGCAAATATTTCACTCTCGCCATCAAATGTAAGTTGTGACAAGAAATTTAAAATATTTCTACGAGGTTTGGGAGGTACACCACCAGAAAAACACCTCCATAAAGGGATACGGGATGGATCCATTAGTAATTTTTTTTTTTTTAAGAAGAATGACTCCACAGGCTCAAATTGTCATCTAGCCCTCCTTCTAGCGTCATTTATATTGACGGGTCCAAATGGCCTGTCAAATAGATGAGGGAGAATGCCCAATGGTAGGTCCCAATCAAACCTACTCTCATTTGGTGTAGTGTTTCCTACGGGTTTATGGGCCTCATTTCCACTCAAAATTAAAAGAAGAAGAGGAGAAAAACAACTAACTACCCCTCAAAAATTTCTAAATAATCCTAATACTAAACTAACTGAAAGGAAACTAATCTAATCCTAACTAATTCTAACCTATCCCGAGAGAAAAAATAGAAAAGTGAGTACAACGAGAGATAATGTCATTAGAATCATAAAAACATCATGTATGCCAATGATATGTGATAGAAACAATGTTGTAAATACACAAACAATTAGTTGTACAATGCATCTATACCATTATTCTTGTACCCACAAGGAAACATGTGACAACATAAGCAAACATAATAGAGTGCAGAGATAGTTGAAACGACAGAATCCTATCTACTCAACTAGAGGATAAATGGGTAGAGAATAGTCTCCAATACATCCATCAACATCACAGATTTTCAAAATGCCTCTTTCTCTTTATTACTCAAAAGTAAAAGTACCATCTTTTGTTACAAAGGGAATTAAGTCCATGTTACATCCTATGAGTTCTCTTTTATTAAAAAAGAGAGAGAATCTCCAGTTCTCATGGTTGTTCATTTCATTTTTCCCCCAATTTATTTTTACATTTCGAAAATGTATATGTGGGAGTAACAAATGGAATATGAAGAGATCCCTGTGTGGTTACTTTCGTCCTATGGTAGTTTACAAATGATATTCATTAAAAAAAAAACATTGACTTTGCCCATTGGCATTATCTTTTGTTCCTTGAATTTGTTTGGTTGTTTCTGGCTTCAACTTGCTAAATGTGATCATTCTTTATTCTTCTTATCTATATCATCTTTCTATATTCCTTGTTGGCCTGATTTCATTTCTTGTAGATCCAGATATGATTGTTTGAAGTCTGCATATCTGGTTCTTCATCCAAATTCAACTTCCACCTATGTTTTGCATTTTTGGACCTTTTATACTCTCAATATACCAACACTTTACATCCCATCCTATTCTTCTCTTCTTCATATTTCCATCAAGCTATCCCGGGCCAGATTTTGTTACTCGTAGCTCCAAATATGAGTGTTTGAAATCTACACAGTCCATTCCCCCCCCAAATTCTTGGTATGTTGTTCTTTGCAATTTATGAGATTCTTTTTTTTACTTTTTTGACCTGAATACCTCTTCCATTACATTCCTATACTCAATAAATTTCCAACAAGGTATCATGGGCTCAATTCAGACACTTATAGCCAAAGATATGGTCGTTTAAAAAATGTTGTCTGGATGGTATTTCAGGAAGAGTTGGTTGGGTCGGAAAAATTGGTCGAGTTGGAAGGATATGGTTAGATCAGAATGATATGATCATAAGGGATATGATCGGATCAGGAATGACCTAATTGAAAGAGATGATCATCATTGGGAGAATATGATCATAAATGGGTTGATTGGGTTGGAAAACATCGGTCGGGTCGGAAGGAAATGATCTTCGTTCGGAGGATTTGATTGGCATGATCTATAGCATTTTGGAATGGATTAATTCCGATGATGAAGAGGGTTCCAAGATTAAATGTGGTCCCAATGTGCCAAGTGGTAGGTTCCATGTCAACATCCATGTTAGTGCCACATCATATGGCACCAATGATAGGGGGCCACATGGTAGTGAGGTGGCAATGGTGGATGAAAACCTTGAAACTTTAGAAGGCCATAACTTTTGATACAGAGCTTGGATTTGAGCATGGTTACATCCATTGGAAATATATTGACTAGAAGAATCCAACTATGAGGTTTAGTTAGAGAAAACATTATAATAGAATAAAGGGAAATATCAATAGGCCTTAGGCCTAGGTTCCTAGAAAGAGGGAAGACCAAAAGGAGAATCCAATAGAGATCAATCCGAAGAGGCTTGGGGACAGGTCTATAGGAAAGGTGGATACAATATCCTTAGAAGCTTATCACATCAGGAAAACAGTAATCCAAGGAAATTTTCCTCTCCAAAATGGGAAACTCAGTAAGGATCAAAGTAAAGGTCCTAGATAAGGATAAAGGCTTCGACCTCATTACCACAAAGGTGATAAAAAGAAAAAATTGGATGAGGCTTTGGCAAGACAAGGCTCATGGGAAAGGTCGTTATGATAGCCTCGGGGGCTATGGACCTCGAGGTAACTAAAATAAAATGTAATCTACTTCCCAATAAGGAGAAGCTATGGTGTGAATCAAGGTCAAAGGTGTGGAAAAGGATGAAGAGATTCCCCCATAAGATTCTCAAGGCTGGAGTGGTCATGTGAAAGAAGTGTCTCTACAAACCTACTCCTGCAAGAAAAAAGAATGAAATCAACCATGCAATTAAAAGAATACTAGTCAATACAATAAAAAATATATTCCCTACCTTTAAACCAACTTATAAGAGAGTGTTAGGTTTATTCAGCAATAACATGGTGACTATAGATGAGTTTCCTAAAACTACATGTGCCAAGTCTAAACTCAAAAGACCGATTATCTAGTATGAGATTTTGACTTAGAGTTAGAAATAGGTGAGTATAATCTGCATGCTAAATGATAAATATGAAACATGAAGCTCAAACATGCCAACAAAAAGAAGATGCATAGTTTGATTTAGCCAATCAGGACATGTAATACAACAAACCATACAACCACATCAGATCACCAGGCACTTAGGAATCAATGAAAGGTTAGAAGATGACACATCAATTCCATCATACAAATGTCAACAAAAACTGTTGGCATGTTTTTAGACAGAGGCAGAGTATGCGTGTTTGTCATTGATGGCGTGTGTTTGTCATTGATGGAGAAGATCAACACGATCAGATGGTGAAGATCAGCATGATCAGTAGCATAGCGATAATGGAAAGATCAACAGTGTAAGCTCAGAAGGAGGAAAACAGTCAAAGCATGACAAAGGTGGAAAGATCAATAGTGTAAGATCAAAAGGAGGAAATTAGTCAAAGCATGGAAAAGGTTTCGTTTCGGAGTTTCGCAGATCGAGAAATCCAAAGGAGAGAGGTTCAAACTCGCGATATGCAAAATCACGATAACAATCCTGACCGTTGGAGTCATAGGACACATGGCAAGAGATTGGAATTTTCGCTAACTTGCACATTGGAGGAGTCAATGGAGCATGGTGTGAGAACTCGTGATATGCGAGATCACGAAAAGATATGGATTGTCAAATCATCGAGATTGTGGACCATTGATCAGGCATGACGAAGGCCCATGAAGTTGCAAAATTGCGATAAGATCTTGACCGCTGATTCAAGAAGGACACGTGGTGAAATCACAATAATATCTAGACCATTGGTTCCATAGGAAACATGGCGAAACATCATCGTTTCGCTGACTGGAAAGTCAAAGGAGTGAAGTGCTCGTTTGATTGGAAAGTGGTCATATCTCGTGGTCACATTGTTGAGAGGTGGAGAGCAGAGATAGAGAAGCCAAGCTCTATTTCGGAGTTCGTAACATGGAGATTCGAGAGGACTCATCACATAATACTCGAGACGCGAAAGTGTGAAATGTGTTTTCGAATAAGGCTGTGGTTACATCTACAGAAGATGGAGGAAGAAGCTAGTAGTGTTAAGCTCCATCTCGGAGTCTCAGCGATCGCGAGTTGGAGTATCGAGAAGCTATGGTGTGAATCAAGGTCAAAGGTGTGGAAAAGGATCAAGAGATTCCCCCACAATATTCTCAAGGCTGGAGTGGTCACGTGAAAGAAGTGTCTCTACAAACCTGCTCCTGCAAGAAAAAAGAATGAAATCAACCATGCAATTAAAAGAATACTAGTCAATACAATAAAAAATATATTCCCTACCTTTAAACCAACTTATAAGAGAGTGTTAGGTTTATTCAGCAATAACATGGTGACTATAGATGAGTGTCCTGAAACTACATGTGCCAATTCTAAACTCAAAAGAGCGATCATCTAGCATGAGATTTTGACTTAGAGTTAGAAACAGGTGAGTATAATCTGCATGCTAAATGATAAATATGAAACATGAAGCTCAAACATGCCAACAAAAAGAAGATGCATAGTTTGATTTAACCAATCAAGACATGTAATAGAACAAACCATACAACCACATCAGATCACTAGGCACTTAGGAATCAATAAAAGGTTAGAAGATGCCACATCAATTCCATCATACGAATGTCGACAAAAACTGTTGGAATGTTTTTAGACAGAGGCAGAGTATGCGTGTTTTTCATTGATGGCGGGTGTTTTTCATTGATGGTGAAGATAATCATGATCAGATGGTGAAGATCAACATGATCAGTAGCATAGAGATAATGGTAAGATCAACAGTGTAAGCTCAGAAGGAGGAAAACAGTCAAAGCACGACAAAGGTGGAAAGATCAATAGTGTAAGCTCAGAAGGAGGAAAACAGTCAAAGAATAACAAAGGTTTCGTTTTGGAGTTTCGTAGATCGGGAAATCCAAAGGAAAGAGGTTCAAACTCACGATATGTGAAATCGCGATAACAATCTTGACCGTTGGATTCATATGACATGTGGCAAGAGATTGGAATTTTGGCTGACTTACACATTGGAGGAGTCAACGGAGCATGGTGTGGGAACTCGCGATATGTGAGATCATGAAAAGATCTATACCATCAAGTCATCGAGATCATGGACCATTGATCAGGCATGATGAAGGCTCGTGAAGTTGCAAAATCGTGATAAGATCTTGACCGTTGATTCAAGAAGGACACGTGGTGAAATCACGATAATATCTAGACCGTTGGTTCCATAGGACACATGGAGAAAGATCATCATTTCACTGACTGGAAAGTCAAAGGAGTGAAGTGCTCATTTGATTGGCAAGTGTTCATATCTGATGGTCACATTGTCGAGAGCTGGAGAGAAGAGCTAGAGAAGCCAAGCTCTATTTCAGAGTTTGTAACATGGAGAGTCGAGAGGACTCATCACAGAATACTCGAGATACAAAAGTGTGAAATGTGTTTTCGAATAAGGTTGTGGTTACATCTGCAGAAGATGGAGGAAGAATCTAGCAGTGTTAAGCTCCATCTTGGAGTCTCGAAAATCGTGAGTTGGAGTATCGAGAACCTTCATCACAGGAATCATGATATGCGAGATCGCGATGAGATCTGGACTGTCGGATCATTGGAGATCTCGACCGTTGATCAGGATTGATAAAGTTCATAAGTTCATGAAATACGAAGTGCCTTTTTGTGCAGCCTGTGGTCACCACAGATGGTCATGTGAGGGGAAGAAACTAGCGGTGCTAAGCTCCATCTCAAAGTCTGTTAAGAACCAAACATCAATATAGCATAGAAAAACCTCAGGAAAAGTACTCAACGCCTTGAAAAAGAGATAATTTGAGATAATTGTTAGGACCACACAATGTACCTTTTTGCCTATACTTTTTGCCACTATTATACTCTTGATCACCCATATTTGAACTCATACTATCACTTTATCTGATCATTCCAAAGGTATACAATGTCCCTTCTCATTACTATACGTTTAATCTGCTTTGCATAATATTTTACATCACTCTCGTACTTAACCATTGATTAGAAATGTATAAGTGTTCAAACTGCAGATTAGCATTTGAAGCCTGTTGCTGAAACACAGAGCTGTTACACAGTCCAAGGTCATAGATGCTGAAACATAGATCTATTAAACAGTCCAGAGTCGCAGATGCTGAAACATAGAGTTGTTACATAGTTCAGAGCTGCAGATGCTGAAACACAGAGAAGACTGCCAGGACCAACGATGCTGAAACACAAAGGAAGCCGTTACAGTTAGCGGTTAACAAGCACCAACCGTTGCTCCTACATAAGAATGCTGACACAGTCAAGAGCGCAATTCACGTGGCTGAAACAGCCCGTGAATTGCGATGCTGAAACAACAATCAGTAGCAACGAGAAGAAGCTGTTACTCCAGCCGAAACAACAATACCTCATTCATCACCTGTAATAGTATTCTGTTGCGCGGGACTAGGACATCCTATTCTCGTTTAGAAAGTAGATCCGACTAAAGATAGGACTCAGATACACATTGTAATTTTTTATCAATTGTATCGAAGGGGTTCCCTCTTTAAATAAGAGGAAATCATCATTCGAGGGATCCAAGTTTTATGTATTGAGAAAGCTTCAGAGAGAGGGACGTACTTCAATTCCAGATTGTAAT